>MJUU01058385.1:50224-73634 GCA_002080025.1 Modiolus philippinarum | reverse complement strand
GTGTTATAGGTAATTAAATGTTGTAAATATTATATACTGCATTTTCTTCAGTGTTTTTATTTTGTACGGCCTTAATATTATGTAATTTGTTTGGCCTAGATATGTAACTTGTTTACAATAAACAATTGTCAAGGTTATTACAGCTTAGAACGTATAGAAATTTCTAGAACATCGACTTAATATTTAACACATAGAATTTTCTAGAGGTTTTCCTTACATAATTATTTTATTCATGTGATAATTAGTTGGTTAGAATGTTCTAGTTATATCTTGAGGATACAATTTTCTAGAAAGAATAAGTGTATTATATATGATAGCTGAAAAGGGTTAAGTCAGTCAGTTTAATAAGTTTATACAGGATTGATTAGTTTATACAGGATTATCACGCACATCTTTTGTATTGGAAATCGACATCAATTATTGTGAATTTATTCAACTATTTAGTGAGGATTATAAGGAATATTCTATTGGACATTAATTGGTGGAATTAAGTGAACTATTCATTTGGATTATTGCTTGGACTTCATAATTGTCAGATAAGTCATATGTTGTATTTAATTTGTAAAATAATTATTTTTTGTCTGATTAAAAAGTTATTTGAGCCAATTTTGTTTAATCATTGCGGACTTCAATTTACAATAATTTATTGGTCGTTTCTACCACATAGCACATTTGATTGATTAATTCGAGTTTTACGCCAGTTGCCAATCTTTCAGCTATATCAGGACGAGAATAAGTTAATTAATTGAAATTATAACTCAAAAATGGAAAGATCTAAAGGTTGAAGGAATATTTAGGGGGCAAAGAGTTTTGATTGTATGGAAATGGAAGGAATATGTAGGGGCATAAAATTAAGCTCTCTATACGACCAATCAGCGATTCTGTTCTCGTACGAGAAATATAGAAGGGTCTTTATTCTGCATGGTCAATGCATTTCCTCACACAGTTAAAGTACAATGGTTCGCTGTCAGGTTTTTCGTATAATGACCTTACTAGCCCTAAAGACAGGGCATTACCTTGTCAATAACCTAGGGACGTGCTCAGCAGATATGTAAACGGAGCCCTTGAAAATCGATTCGGTTGGTTGATTGATTAGCTGAGTTTAATGTTCTACGAGCAATATTTTAGTTATACCTGGACGAGAACAAGGTTAGTCACTTCAAAAAATAAACAAAGGAAGAAAGAAATAAACGTGGAGGGGACAACTGGGGATTTCACTAGAAAATAAAAGAAATGGGTAGGGGCAGGAAAGTTAGCCTTGTATACGACACCCAGTGCATGTATTCTCCTTAGAGAAGAAATGAAGGCGTCTATATACTGCATGGGGCGAGACATTTCTCCACACAGGTTTGCTACAATTGTTCGCAGACACGCTTTCCGTATTATGACTTGACTACTCCGCATAGACAGGCCATTCCCCTGTCCATCACCTTGGGACGTGACCGGCAGATCTGTAGATAAAGCCTCTGAAAATCGTTTTGGGTGCCATATATTTCATTAAAAAGAAAAGATGTTTTAACTCTTAATATCCTTTTCCTAATTCCTGTTGGCAACTCAATTATTGGTTAAACGCACATCAATGTGCAGTAGTTATCAAGTTACTAAGCACATTTTCAAAAAGAGAAAACAGTTTACAGATTTAGTAGTAATATGATAATCCAAACAGAACTTAACTTAAGGGCAAGTGGCATTGCATACAAGACAATGCACTACACCAAAAGTAAGCAAATGGTAAAATATAGTCTCAGTTTCATTTTCAACACATGAAATACTCATATCAATGATTTTATGAGAACAAATTTATCACATTTTTTGAACTGAAATAAAGATTTGCTATATACTAAAATGTGTAATACTGTGCAGTTTAATGCCATGGTAACGGCACTATTTTAACATGTAACCGAGGAAGGATTTTATTCTTTTATTGATGTGATTACCTTCTAAATGATGAGTGAAGAGTATAAGATATGAGCAAACAAACTTATTTGAAATATAACCAAAACAGACTACTGATTTCAAGTAATTTTGGGGAAATTAAGAAATGAAGGGATTCATTTCTTTTAAATTGATATCAATCTATTACAGACATTACAGGTCTTGTAAAAGTAGTTTCTTTGATATGAAAAATAATCAGGCAAGAAGTCCATTACTTTTGTACTTCTGAAAAAGCCTAATAAAGAATTCGTTTTTTATCAATTTACAAAGAAAAATTACAACTAGACAATCTCTCGATTTTGTTACATAAGGGGTGGAGAAATATAATGAAGTTTTGACATTAAAAATGGTGTTCGGTTTTCTCATCAAGAATAAAAATAATCATTCAGATTTGTGCTATGAATTAAAATTAAAATGATAAAATATTTCTTTCGATCACTGATCAGTAGAGCCTGCAGTTGTGTTACAATACACACTAAAAATTAATGTTTAACTTTGTGCACGTGTATGTTAAACGGAGGGGGAGGGGGTTTCCGTCTGTGACAGAGAACTAGATGAAAGACATAAAATATTTTTTACTGCAAAACGCTGCCCCAAAAAAATCCACTCCAATTTCCTAAAAACATTTAAAAAATTTCAGATATATTCAACCCTTTTTGATTCATACCTGTCCAATAATTTACTTCAATTATTGTATAATATTAGGTTATTTTACTTTATGGTTATACGATCTGTTAAATAATTACTTGGCGTAACCGATACTAAAATATGAAAATGTTCAAGATTTTTTGTGTCTCAATTCTCGTGCATGACTTTGTGCATAGTTTCTCCCAGCAGATTAAACCTTGGCTTGTTACAGCATAAACTAAATAACAAAGGATGAAATGATGTCTCTTATGCAATGACCAAGAATTGTAATGTTCTTCTTATTTATAGATTCGGTTCATTTTTTACAACATGTATAACCTTGCGCAACCCAAAGTTGTTCATGTTGAAAGACCTTGTCAAGGCGTGTTAGTTTGGTTATTCACGATTGGAACAGCCATGAATCTTTGTAGAAAACATGTGTAACAAACGGAGACCGTATAACGACCCTTAAAGTGAGTGAGCCTAAAGCTAAATTTCTGCCCTCTAGCCGTAAGCTTTTCCAAACTGTAATCAGAAGTCGTTGCCACCGACTGTGTTTGGATTTTTATCTATCTGTATTTGCAGTTCTCACATTGATATACAGTACAAGAAAAACTATTAAATTTTGTATTTAATGAAATTCAATCATCACATGTTTCGATTTTACGTGTCATCGTCCTGTTGTAGCAGACATACAGTAGTTCACTGGACAAACTCGAATGAATCAATCGATTTCAAATACATATTTGACTTGCAGATTGGACACAATGTTTGCAAATATAAATTATTATATCGTATTTTTTTTCTATCACAGCCTTTATCAGCAAATGGTCCTTATATCAGCTCGGGAGCCGTTGATCCCGAAGGATGATAAACGACCGAGGGCTGATGCAGAACCTGATATGAAAAATGAGACCAACTGAGGTTTACTGCAAAAGTTATTCAATCATTTACATGTAAAATGTATATATTTTTTTTTATTGAAGCGGCTTAGTAGTCGATTCCGTTTGTTTTGGTTTCAGACTCGCCCGAGTTGACAGTTAATCTATATCCTACCGACAGAAACAAGGCAATATGAATTGTATTTTTTACATTTGAACAATTTTTAAGTCCTTTGACATAATTTCACACAAACCTAAGATCCAGTATAGAAACATTCAACATGTAGAATGTGTAGTATCTTTAAAATATGAGATTTTTGTTTCTAATCACGAAAAATGCGGTAATGCTCGCCGAAGCTTTCATTGACCCTATATCTAAGCCTCATCAAGAAATCTCATATTTGAAGACACTTCACGTTTATGACAAAAATCAAGTTTTGTCAAAATACACGAATTTGCGTGTTATAAAGCTTCCGAGTAGTAACGAAAAAGCATGCGATAGATTCCGGAAAGTATGTTTGCTTTATCGTGAGGTGAAAATTTGCTTTTATTTATTTTTTGTATATGATTAATTTGCTTCTTTCATGAAACATTCACTTGTAGAGATCGTTGACCTAATATCATGCTAGGAACACTTAGCCAACCCGTGGTTGAATCTTGATAGCGGTAATAACAGGGTTTATGTTCCTCGTGTGCGTGTTGTCCGGAACATGATTTCCCAATTTTTTGACCGACAGCATGTACTGGAATCCTTCGGTTCATTCTTTGGACGTTAACTCTAAGTAATCGACAGATATAAATAAAACCAAGAAAGGGTTTAAAAAGTTAAAAGAAGGGACCAAACGTTTCGGTCTTTAAGGATCTTATTCGGTGGCAATAAAAACTTTTGAATAGAGTTGCGTAGTGCTTTTATGAAAGTAAATAATGGTTTGGTAAGCCGCAAAAAGTATATAAGGTACTTAAACTTGTATTTTTGTGGACTTACGTGGCTCTATTCCTCCCGGCATCTGAATCGGTTTTTAGGGGCTTCGGCTACAGAGCTGCCGGGCACGTCACAAGTTGGTGTATAGGGAAATGTCTTGTCTATGCAGGGTATTCAGGTCATAATGCGGAAAGCATGTCCGCGAACCATTGTAGCCTAACTGTGTGGAGAAACGCCACGCTCTATGTAGTATAAAGACCCCTTCTATATTTCTGTAAAGAGAGCAGACGCACTGGGTGCCGTATAGAATGCTAAATTTCCTGCCCCTACCAATTTCACCCCTTTTAAAGTGGCAATAAAAAATTGTTGCCATGGCTTTCCCTTCCACCTTTGTTTCTTTCTTCTTTTACTCAAATTTTTTGAATTGATTAACTTTCTCGTCCTGATATAGCTGAAATAATGCTTATTCAACGTTAAACTCTAAATTATCAATCAATCCCTCTATTCATACATAGAATGTTCTTTAATAGCCCTATTTTTGTTATGCCCTCGCCCAACGGAGTTGGAGAGGGGATATAGCATCTCGGCCGTCCGTCCGAGTGTCCGTCCGTTCGTCCCACCTCAGGTCTGCGTTAAGGTTCATGTGGCACATCAATCATCCTTGGTCAGTAGATGCGTCTTGGAGATTGATGCTGCTTCAGATGATAATTGGGTCACTCTGACCTACATTTTACGCTTCAATGACTCGGGTTAAAGTTTGCGTTGAGGTTCATATCTGAGAAACTACATATGGAACATAAATCATCTTTGGTCAGTGGATGCATCTTGGAGAGTGATTCTGCTTCAGATGATAATTGCGTCACTCTGACCTACATTCTACACTTCAATGACTCGGGTTAAAGTTTGCGTTAAGGTTCATATTTGAGAAACTGCATGTGGCACATCAATCATCTTTGGTCAGTGGATGTGTATTGGAGAGTGATGCAGCTTCAGGTGATAATTGGGTCTCTCTTACCTACATTTTACACTTCAATGACTCAGGTTTAAGTTTGCATTAAGGTTCATAGAGATGTATGCTCTTTATTTTTCTTAGATATGGTGTACTTGTACATGGGATAATATCTCATTTGTACATTTTGTTCAATTACTATTATCTAAATTTATGTAAATTCTAAAACCTAAGGATTAACTCCCTCCATCGTAGTTTTGTCATTAGCTATATTTGATATTACTGATTATTCGGATTTCGTTTGCTTTTACATTTTGTTCAATTACTATTATCTAAATTTATGTAAATTCTAAAACCTAAGGATTAACTCCCTCCATCGTAGTTTTGTCATTAGCTATATTTGATATTACTGATTATTCGGATTTCGTTTGCTTTTATGCATTTTAAACATTTTTTGAAAATTATGGATTTCCTTTGTTTGGGTTCTAGTGCTGCTGATGAGGTATTAATTTCCGAAATGGCCATACAGCTCATTAAAATTATTTCAGTTGGAGTTGACACATGTGTTATGGTCTCATGTTCATTTACTCCATATCATTTCGTAAAATATTTCATATCTGAGAAACTACATGTGGCACATTAATCATCTTTGGTCAGAGAGGATTATGCTGCTTTTGGGAATATTTTGAAATTTTAACTGAATTTGGAAATTTATACGCTACCGGGGAGGGGATTAGCTGTCGTTTCCGACTGCTTCCATCTTGTATTTCCTTTTTTTTTTTTTTTTTTTTTTGTGCATAGCTCAACCATAGTATTTTATTTCTTTAGGATGTTATATGTATTGATGCTGATATATCCATTATTAAACTCTACTCTTTATTCATTCATTGGGAAACAGACCCTTTGTTTAGTTAATACTTTCTCTCTTTTGCATCTCTCTGTTTAGCTTCTGGGTAATCCCGTACTTTTTACTGGGACAGGTTCCTCAGAGTTGATGATGAATGGCATGTGTTCATGTTCAAGGTAAAGTATAAGGGTTTCAGAATTTTCATCATCTTTATCATGGGCCAATCTTAAATTGCGAGTAAGTTGCCACTTCCTAAATCATAAATCTCTTCCTTGCAATATGTTACTGTTATGATTCGGACGTGAATTGTTTTCTAATGCTCTATATATTTCTGTGGTTCTAGTAATTTCTGCTTTTGCAACCAAATATCTTACAGAACATCCGAATCTCTTTTGATTAATCTCTAGTCACAAATGCTGACTTACTTTTAAAAGCCATCTATAAAATAAACTGTTAGAAATAACTGAATACCGAAGTTACTGTTAGAAATAAACAAATTGCCATTTCAGATATAGAAATACTCAATAAATTCGTTATATGTTTTGACTAAAATTTCTACATGGCTAATAACTAAATACCGAAGTTACTGTGAATTTATGTTCTGCATATGCGCATTTCGACAACTTATGTCTCTTCAGTGCAGATAAAATCTAAACGTTTGGAAGACCATAAAATCAAATATGTGAAAAACTGATAGCTAACATATATATTCTTTCCTTTAATTCTGGTTTCGGTATCGGTGATCAGATATTCATGTAATTTTTCTTGCGTCTTATCGTTTATTTATATTTTGAATATTGAGATTGACTTGGAGTGTATTCAATGTAACCGTGCTTACACAATGCAACATATTTTACTGAACGTGCCGATTTCGTTGACATATGAAGCATATAGTACACAGCTGATTCTCTTGAATTGTTAACTAATTTCCGACACCTGAATGAGCTGCGGAGTGCGTCCCCAATTAATGGGTGGGGCAATGCCCTGTCTATGGGAGGTACTTATGTCATAATATGAAAAGCCTAACCGCGAACCATTTAAGCCAAACATTGCAGAGAATCACCACTCTCCATGCAGTATATAGACCCCTTCAATATGTCTCTGACAGCAATCGCACCGCGTGTCGCATAGAAGGTTAAAGTTCCTGGCCCTTCCACGCTTGGCAATCAAAACTCGTTGCACAGGTTTTTCTTTCCATCTTTATTTCTTCTGTAACTTTTTTTATTTGATTGATTTGTTCTCATCTTAATACAGCTGAAATATTGCTCATTTGGGCGATAAACTATAATCAATCAATCAATTTATAAACGTTGCTTGTATCTCCATATTTATATTTATTAAAATTTAGCTGAAATATCGCTGAAGTCGGCGTTATACAAAAATCATAAACTCAAACGGCGCTTGTGACAAAATTATTCAGTTGTAAATTGGAGAATGGAAGGCAACATCTTATAATCCAAAACAAATCGGAAACTACATTCAAATGAAAAGAATATTCACCGAATAAGAATACTATTTAGTTTTTGAAGTGCCAAAATTATGTAAGACCCAAAATGAGTTAAAAAATGTCCATTTACGTCTTCACGGATTTGACATAACCGGAATTGACTCACCCCTGGATTGACTCACTGATAGTGTGACGGGTGCCGCTAGCGGAGCAGGACATGCTTACCCATCCCGAGCACCTGATGTCACTCCCGGTTTTTAAGGGAGCTCACATTGTCAGTACTTAAGTTTTTCGTGTTGTCTTGTATATCATACTGTAAAATTTTAGTTTTGTCTTCGTCAGTGATGTTCCGCCGTTCGCGGACCCGGCTTATGAATATGCCCGCAGCATCCTCTGAGCTTGGAGTATGAGTCTTCCTAACAGAGGCCCGGCATCTGGATCGATTTTCAGGGGCTCCGGCTACAGAGCTGCCGGGCGCGTCCCCAGTTGGTTGATAGGGGAATGTCCTGTCTATTCGGGGTAGTCAGGTACGGAAAGCCTGACCGCGAACCATTGTAGCCAAACTGTTTGGAGAAACGCCACGCTCCATGCAGCAAAAAGACCGCTACTGTATTTCTCTAAAGAGAGCAGACGCACTTTGTGTCGTATTGAAGGCTAAATTTCCTGCCCCTACCCATTTCTCCCATTTTCCAATGGCAATCAAAAGTCGTTACCCCGGTTGTCCCTTCCAACTTTATTTCTTTCTTCTTTTACTTCGGAGCACCTGATGTCACTCCCGGTTTTCATGGGAGTTCACACTATGAGTGCCATAGTTTTTAATGTTATCTTTTTATTTCCGTGCATTGTAGCTGTTTCGCGTCCTTTTTCGTCTTTGTTTTTATCTGTAACCGTTTTTGTCATGTCTTTGGACTTCGATTTTTGTAGTCTCCTTCTGCCGTTGTTTTGGAAAACTACAATCATACCAATCCGACCTCGATAATCCGACATACACATTTAACTAAAATAGCAAAGAGAAGTACAGATTAACCAAAAATATATATGTTACTCAAACAACAATAAATATGTTTTAGTTTGTTAGAATAATTAAATCAGTTTTATTCAATTTAAAGTTTAAATAGTTAGACTACTAACAGCGTTACATAATACGGAAAGTGATAGGAGTAGCCACTTCTTCCTGTTTCTTTTCTTTTTTTTTGGGGGGGGGGGGATTCTGTAAAACCTGAATAAACCGGCACACTGTAAAAAATTTTCATTCCCGTCGATGGCAGATTTACACGGGTTTCACTGTATATTCTAAATTTCGCCACAATTGTCTTGTTTATCTTAATTTTCCATGATTTCTATGATTTTGACTTTCAGAAATTGATTTTCTACATGTTTTTGTACATAGCAATACATTTTGAATGACTGTCTAACCTTCATATTTTATAATACTATCAACTGTTTACGCTAATGTATACTAAAATACTGCTAAAGTTGACTTTAAACACCAATCAATTTTTTTAACGCTTATACCTGAAAACCCAAAACTGAATTAGTTGTCAATGGTACGTTTAACTGTCACCTTTCGATCTTAGTTAATTTTCTACTGTGACAACCCATTACCCGAATCGGTTTTAAAGACCTGTCGAGCGCGTCCCCATTTGATGAAGAGAAGAATGCCCGATCTATGCGGGGTAGTCAGGACATAATACAGAAAGTATAGCAGCGAACCAATGTACACGTATCGTGGAGAAATGCCACGCTCAATGCAATATCAATGCTCTTTTTATCTTTCTATATAATTTCCCGAGGAGAACAGCCTTCAGAGACGGTATAAAAGGTTACATGTCCTGCTCTGATCAATTTCTCCCCAATTTTGCAGTGGCAATCAAAACGTTTATGTCCGGTTGTCCCTTTCACAATTATTTCTTTCCTTTACTTATTTTTATTATATTTCTCGTATTGAGATAGCAGATTTATTGATCACTGGACATTGAACTCTTAACTAATCAATCTAATGTGAAAAATCTTAAAATCAAACAGTGCATATCAGGTGCGATTTTTACTCTGCTGACTGTAAAAAACCTATCAACAAACGTCGCTAGTGACAAAATCGTTAATTTCTAAACGCTATAATTCGTCGAGTACGATTTGAATGGATGAATTTTTAACGAGTTTTTAATATTGCAACAGTTAAACTTACGCCTCTTCTATTGTGTATGGAATAATTTACATATCTGTTTTTACTTGTATAAAGCTATATTGATTTACATTAATGTTTTAATACATTAAGCATAATTGTTTAATAACTTAACAGACTCGCCACGAGATAGCTGCAATATTGATGAAGTTGGCGTAAAACATCAATCAATCAATCGATATTCACTTAGAACCTAAATATGTAGCAAACAAATAAGTTCATGGTCTGTTCTGATTTACTTTCATGCTTATTTGAAATTGGAAATCGAAAAACAAAACACCAGTTATTTTGAAAATAGCAGAATTCTACGAGTCACTTGTACCATTAACAATGGGGGTAATGATAAAATTACCAAACAGAGTGGTCAAGAGCCGAAGTCAGGTGGAAACCACCAAAAAATTGTCGATCGCAATGGCCCTGACTTAATACAGGCATTTCAACAGAAGTGGTGGGTTAAGCCGGTTTTATTGTATGCCAACCCCCCNCCCCCCCCCCCCCCCCCCCCCCCCTTCAACGGCAGTAGTGTCCGGTAGCAAAGAAATAAAAGGGACAACAGGAATCATCTACAATGGCTGATAATTATAATTACATGTCACAATCTGCTAGGGAACTATACAAAAAACACAAATAAGACAGAAGACAAACGTTAACAACGAAAGGAACTCAGGACAGCCAAGAATTCATTTATGTTGGATCCCTAGTCATGTGGGGATCTTTGGAAACACAGCTGTTGACCAGGAAACAAGATTCGTGAGATGGCGAATTATCCAGTACCGTACACCGACATTGAAGCCTTTGATCGGCAAATGCATTTTAAAGTTATGCCAGAATGTTTAGATGTTGCCGATATCGGGCGTGATTTTTATTCCGCTGATTGTTTTAAATGCTTATTTACAAACGTTGGGCGAAAAAATCGTTAAATTTTTAAAAGCAATCAATTTATCACTGTGGTGAAGCCTTTAATGAGTAAATACATTTTGAAGTTATGGCAGGCCAAATAGGACCTACAAATAAATGATAAACTGCATGGAATACAGTCAGACGTCGGTAAGCAAATTGGTTCCTACGGTAAAAAAAAACCGTAGGGAACAGGTAGTGTTGACCCGATGTCATCTTAAATACTAAACAGTGATGACCGACTTGAATGTATTCAATGCAATTGTCCTTATGCAATCCAATATAATTTAAATGAATGTGTAGATGTTGCCGATATCATTTGCGATTTTTACACTGCTTATTGTCCTAAAGACCTATTTACAAACTCGCTGGCGACAAAATTGTTCAATTACCTTAGTAAGACTTAAATGAATCAATTTTAAACTAGTATCTTATATCATTAAAGTTGAGCAAACATTTCTTTTGTATTTTTTTTTATTATTTTACATTTGTTTTTACTTGTATAAAGCTATATGGTTTTATATTGATATTTTTATATATTTATTATATTTGTTGAATATACTTAACACTTCTCGCTACTATATAGCTAAAATATTCCTGAAGCTGACGAAAAACATCAATAAATGAATCATTTCTCCCGTCCCGTATCTCTTTCTCTCGCCCCTATTCATCCCGTCCCCTCTCGAGCTATGTCCAGTATGCGATGTTGCTTCGACGTCGCCACTAAACACTAAAGGATAAAGGGGCACATTTATGTTTATGAAACATTATGATGTCGTTGTCGGCACAACTTTGTCAACATCGATTCTTCTTCCTGCAAAATCGACGTCGCAATATTGACAATATTGGTACAGCAATGCCAACATCATTTCTACTTCTAACATGTTGTCAATATCGCCGACATTGCAGAGGTTTTTACCACTGCGGAACTTCCGTATTTTCTACAGATCGTCAAGTAAAAATACGCACAGCGGATTAACTTTGCAAATAAACGGTTTATTTAAAAATCAGGTAATGAAACATTCCTATTTCCGAAATAAGACTATTAGTGATAAAGAGAAATTTCCAATAGATGATTAGCGTTCTTTATACACCAAGATGATAAGAGGTGTGGAAAAACGCCACGTCCCATGTAGTAAAACAGCCTTGTTCTCTATTTCTTGTAGAAGAGCAGTTCCAATACGAGACGTATGGAAAGCTAAGTTTCCTGACCCTACCCATTTACCATACGGAAATTGTAACAGACAAATGATGTGGAGAAATTCCTCGCACCAAGCAGTATGAAAACTCACACGAGGTATTTGCTCTTTATTCTGTCAGTTATGGTGTACTTGTGAAAATTTCTCATTTAAATGCGCTATCAAAATTCAACATTTGGCTTTCTTATTTTGTGAAAAAAATTAAGTATTTTTTCTGTATATATATATATATTGCCCATATCTTCCGACTTTCCTTGCAAAAGTTTCTTACAAATAACTCGATGAGTGCCCTTTGATAGTTTATATTTTGTATGGTCTATTGGTCCCTTTGTCGGGCAAAGGATGACGGTGTTTGTAGGTCTGGACTACTTTGCCCGATATGTTATGCTTGTTGACCACCCCATCCATGACAAAAAGTATGTGAAAAAGGAGATGGATGAGGCGTTGTTCAATATTTAGCAAGTGAATTCCACTCAAACCGGTGCGAGGGTCGTCTCGAACTTATTATGAGGTAAGAATGTTTGCTTTTTGTTGAAGGCCTCATGGTGCCTTCAAGACGAAGAACGACAATGAAAGCGTTGTTCTATTTTCTTGATCTTACCATGTACTTATAGGGATTTTGTCCCATGTATATATACTCCATAGACCTTTATTCGTTTCCAGAACACGAGAATCACTATAGGTCTTATGAAAGGCTAAATCTCCTGCCGTGAGGTAGTCGTGTCATGAAACGGATATCCTTACAGAGAAGCATTGTAAACAAACGGTCGATAAATGAAACATTACGTCCACTATAAAGACCCCTTCTAAATTTTTCGCGCAAGAGCAGAATCACGTGGAGCAGAGACATATAATTAAAGAATGTCATATAGAATACTAACCTTCCTTCACCTATCCATTTCTCCTGTTTTCGAGTAGCAGTAAAAACTGGTCTCAGTTGCCCCTTCCTACTTTATTTTTTCTTCATTAACTTTTTTTGACTTTTTTATGCCCCGGATCTTTAGATCGGGGGCATATTGTTTTTGTCCTGTCTGTCTGTCTGTCCGCAACTTTAACCTGGCTCATAACTTTTAAACCAGATGACATAGGACCTACATAATTGGTATGTGTATTGATCTTGTGAAGCTGAACACTATTATGCAAATTTCACTAAGGTCAGCTCCAAGGTCACAGAGGTCAAAAGGTCAAAATCTAGATTTTGCTATAGCTCGTTTATTACAATTGCTAGAGGCTTGATGTTGTATATGTAAATAGATCTAATGAAGCTCAATACAAATTAACCAAAAAAATTTGGGTCAGGTCAAAGGTCAAGGTCATCGAGTGCAAAATTGAAAACTTTAACAAAAACTTTATCATTGCCTATATTTTTTCAACCAGATGTGATAGGACCTTCATAATTGGTATGTATATGGATCATGTAAAGCTGAACACCATTATGCAAATTTCACTAAGGTCAGGTCATAGGTCAAGGTCAAAATCTAGATTTTGATATAGCTCGTTAATTACAATTGCTAGAGGCTTGATATTGTATATGTAAATAGATCTAATGAAGCTTAATACATATTTACGAAAAAAATTTTGGTCAGGTCAAAGGTCAAGGTCACCGAGTGCAAAATTGAAAACTTTAATAAAAACTTTAACGTTGCCTATATCTTTTCAACCAGATGTGATATGACCTTCATATTTGGCCTGTATATTGATCATATTAAACTGAACAGCATTATAAAAATTTTCCTAAGGTCAGGTCAAAGGTCAAGGTCACAGAGGTAAAAAAAGCCAGAATCTAGATTTTGTTATAGCTCGTTCATTACAATTGCTAGAGGCTTGATATACTATATGTGAATAGATCTAATGAAGCTTAATACAAATCCACTAAAAAAATTTGGGTCAGGTCAAAGGTCAAGGTCGCTGAGTTAAAATTTGAAAACTTGAACATTGCCGATATTTTTAAAACCGGATGTGATAGGGCCTGTATATTGATCATATAAAGCTGAACCTCATTATGCTAATTTCATTAAGGTCAGGTCAAAGGTCAAGGTCACAGAGTTCAGGCTTGATATTCTATACATGTATGTGGATAGATCTAATGGAGCTTAGTACAAATGTCTACTTAACCCTAATTTCTAGGAATTGCAATTTTAGTATTTATTTTGTTTGGTAGACATGGTTGCTGCCGGGGGCATAGTGTTTCACAAACACGTCTTGTTAATTAATGATCTCGTCCGGATGAAGCTGGAACAATACTCACTGGATGTACAACTCTAGTATTCATCATAATCAAAACAATGAGGTAGAGATAAATGAAGGATAAAATGCATCGGCAAACGAATACCGAAGCAAGAATGAGGAAAGGGGAAATTCTAAAATTGACGAAATGAACTCCACAGATGAAATGACAAAATTTATTTATGTTATTGAAATATAAATGAAATGTGTTCATTATATAATTACGGACATTATTCATAGCTTAGTATACGTAAATGAGTTATTCACCCAAGACGTTTAGTTTCTCTTATTTTTTTTTGACCCACGGGAAAGAATGGGGAAAAATCAATAGACGGATAAGTATATGTTATCTGGATTTTGACATCTGTATATCGTAAAATATCATCCCGTGAGCCAGAATATGAAGCAGAGAGGCGAGTGAGCGCAGCGAACGAGCCCCAATCTTCATATTCTGGCGAGCGGGATGATATTTTACAATATTCCAGCTTTCAAAATTCAGATACTAGTAACTTGTTTATCGTCTTTTATTTCTTATTTCTATACAATAGTCTATTAGGTTTTGGGTCAAATTCTCCCAAGGTTGTGCGGGAAATAAGATTCATTTATTTTTTACAATGGGAAATGTTTTGTAGTTTTTTATGACTTCACAATATTTTTGGTCGGCTAACGTTATTAAATTTAGATTTTTTTCATCAAACCATGTTAACAAATCGAAATAAAGTCGTTTTTTTCATTGCAGAACCTCTCATTGTTTGCATTCGTCCTCCAGTTCCTAGGCACTTTTATGACGTCACAATGTAAACAAAATGGTGGCTCTGCTGAAGTAATCAGCGACCTAGTTTCGGTATTTTTTCGAACGTCTCGTTTTTAGTTCTGTGTATTGGTGACGGTAATTTGTTTACAAAGTTGAAAACGGAAAATATAACAGATTCTGCATCCATTTAAGATTTATTTCTTGCAAAGCGGATAATAGGGATATTGCTTGTAAAACATTGGGAGAATTGCCTTGATAACTCCAGGTCAACCTCTTGATAAGTTCGGGTCAACCGGATATGGCTTTTGTGGAAGGGCTCTGCAGGCTGAGATAGGTGGAAGGAAAGACGATAATTACGGAATCATTTCTGGGGAGATACTGATAAAGTTAAGAGGAGTAAACATGTCTAGACAATGCAATGTTGACGATATCGCTACGACGCTGACTATTTCGTTTTTACTTCTTGCATGTTGTGAAAATCGAGGATATTGTCGAAATTGCAGTGTTGACGATATTGGAACGCCATTGTCTACATCGTTTTTATTTTATATGTTGTCAACATTGTCGACTATACATCGTATCTACCTCTTTCATGTTGTCAATATCGCCGACATTGCAATGTTTAAAATATCGGTACGACATTGTCTTCATCGTATCGACCCGTTTCATATGTTGTCAACATAGCCGATATTGTTGACATTGCAATGTTGACGGTATCGGTACGATATTGTCGCGTTGCAATATTGACGATATCGGTACGAAATTGTCTACATCAGTTCTTCTTTTACATGTTGTCAATATCGCCAACATTTTCGACATTGCAATATTTACGATATCGGTACGAAATTGTCTACATCAGTTCTACTACTTTTACATGTTGTCAATATCGCCGATATTTTCGACGTTGCAATGTTGATGATATTAGTACCACGTTGTCTACATTGTTTTACCCCTTATCGCCGATATGAGTGAGTAAGTAATGTCGACGATATCAGAACGACAATGTAGACATCGTTTCTTCCTCTTATATAATTTTACGTTGTAGACGTGGCGATGTTGATGATATCAGGACAATATTATTGAGATCGTTACTCCAGCATTTTTTTTCAACATCACCGAAATCGTCGGCATCGTTATATAGGACATATCGTTACAACATTGCCTACTTCCTTCATTCCAGTTACGTTATATTGACATCGCTGATATTGTCGACATATGCTATTTAATGTTTCTGTAAAGGACTGCACAAAACTGTAATACCATTTTTATCCATTGGTTTTGCAGGAATATGATAGCAATTATTGCTTTATTGTGTACAAGAAAAATGCAAAATTCGTAAATGGTTATAAGGTATCCTTACACATTCTTAATATCATTTATGCAATTTACTATATATGATCAAGAATATACCTGAAAATCAATATTTATCTCCTTTATATTTCCTACAGAAAGGCGAAGTTGACAATGAAGAAAGATATATTGACTACATTTCTATAATAGCGATATCGTTGATGTTGACGAAGTTGATAACTATAAAGGACTATGTCGCCAAAACCAGAACGTCGACATAGCGACAATGTTGACGTTGATAAAGGACGATGTAGTCAATAGAGGAACGACATCGTGACGACATTGCCATGTGTACGATTTTTACATTGATAAAGGTCGATGTTGTCAATTATAATTGCGATATGGTTGATGTTCATTAAAAAATTCTGTAGTTGATAATGGAAGAACACCTCAATGAGATTGTCCCGGCACCTGAATCGGTTTTCAGGGGCTTCGGCTACAGAGCTGCCGGGCGCGTCCCCAGGTGGTGGATAGGGGAATGCCCTGTCTATGCGGGGTAGTCAGGTCATAATACGGAAAGCCTGACCGCGAACCATTGTAGCCAAACTGTGTCGAGAAACGCCACGCTCCATGCAGTATAAAGACCCCTTCTATATTTCTCTAAAGAGAGCAGACGCACTGGGTGTCGTATGGAAGGCTAAATTTCCTGCCCCTACCCATTTCTCCAATTTTCCAGTGGCAGTCAAAAGTCGTTGCCCAGGTTGTCCCTTCCACCTTTATTTCTTTCTTCTGATACTTTCAATTTTTTGAATTGATTAACTTGTTCTCGTCCTGATATAGCTGAAATATTGCTCATTGGACGTTAAACTCTAACTAATCAATCAATGAGATTGTCGACAACATTAACAACTGGACATCAATGTCATTTTTTTCTTTCTCCCGACCCCCTAACCTCTCTCTCGCTCTTTTTTCTGTCGTATTGGAAATACACGAACAACTTATGGTTATATTTTAAATGGTGAAGACCGACCTGAGTGTATTCTGTGTAAATGTGCTTTTACAATACATGTTTTACTAGACTGTGTCGATGTTGCTGACATACTTCGCACATTTTATATAGCTGATTCTCTTTTGTTCGCTGGCGACAAACTTATTCCATTTTTAAAAGCTGTTAATTTGTATAGTAAAATATAAGTATATTATCCAATTTTTAAATTTCATTGAATTTGATTTAACTATAATAAATTGTCTTTTATACCGTTTTATCTTTTAGAGATCATTTTTATCTGTACAAAGCAATACCTTTAAGTGATTTTTTACCTGTATATTCATAATATAATCAACACTTTACGCCACGATATAGCTAGAATATTGGTAAATTTGGCGTTAAACAATAAACAATCAATCAATTTACCCTTTACAACCTATCGGTGGTGGTCCATTCGCGGAACGAGACGGGGTTTCTCGAGTTACGTGCAGAATTTAAGCAAAAATTGATTAAAAGGCAAAAACTCGACAGAACCTCTTTATTATGGGTTTCATATCCCGTTTTTATTTATATTTATATATTTTCCTTTTTGAGGTGAAAAGATTAGGGCACGCCCGTACGCCTCTTGAATCCATCACTGATATACAAAACGAGTTATTTTACGGTTATATGTGGTACGATTCTATGTATGAAGATAAAACGAGTCCATCCTAAATACATTAAACTAAATTGTTTATGTAGAATACCCCCTTCCAATTGATTTTTGTGTCAAGAATTGAACATTAAAATAAGATTTTTTATAGAAATAAAATTCAGTTTAATTTAATGTGTGCAAAACTCAAAGAAATGCATACATTATGATGCTTTCAAGATGGAGAACAACAATAAAAGCATTGCTTCATTGCTAAGTAATACCATGCATTTGTAGAGATTTTTTGTCATTTGCATTTGCTCAATATCCCTTCATTGTTAATTATTTGTATTGATATTTTTGAGAGAGATGACTTTACAGTTTTTGATCATTGGATCTGCCCTAGATATGATCTTATCATTACTATTTATTACGTGCACGTTATTCGCGTGTTCAAAAAACGTGTTATTAATAGTATCGAAATGATAATAAGAATAGTCGAATATAAAAAAAAAAAGCTGAGTCAAGAATCTAAAAAAAAAATGAGTCACTTTTTTGGAATTCCTTTTTGTTTGGTTTCTTCTGGGAGGATGACTTGGTCTTACACTACATCTGGTACTGTCTATCTAAACATTCTCAACAAAATGTCGTAGCTAGCCGTTGCAAATTCTGTTTTTTATAACTTGAAAATTGGTCAGACATTCATCTTATCATTTGGAACGTTTTGATATTACTTTTATGCGGATATTGGTGCAAAATGCAAATTTGCTCTCATATTTTCATATACTGAGCGCCAATTACAGCTTTTTAGGACATCTAAATGCGGGTGTCCTGTAGTCTTCACTTTTTCGTCTCTTCGACTGTCTGCTCGTCTCTCAGTCAACATTTTCTTTCTATCAAAGATTTCTTGGCTTGTATATGTGGGAATGATTTGAAATTTGGTCTGAAGCTTGGAAATGATTAGTTGTATTGTGTAAGCAATTTTCAAGTTTGTCGGACGTCCACTTCCTATTGCTGATACTTTGTTTTTTTTTTTAATTTAAACCAAATATTACGTCACAGATTTCTTGGCGTTTACTTGAGGGAATAATTTGAAATTTGGTTTGATGTTGGTAGTGATGAGTTGCATTATGTTAGCGATTTTCAGGTCTGCAACTTTTCTTCCTGTTTGTCGATACTTTCATTTTTAACTATGAACCAAATTTTTGTCAAGGAAATTCTTGGCTTGTAAATGTTGGAAATATTTGAAATTTGGTCTGAAGCTTGAAAATGACTAGTTGTATTTTGTAGGTGATTTTCAAGTTTGTCGAACGTCCAAAACCTGTTTGCCGAAGACGTTGATTTTTTTTTACTATAAACCAAACTTTCGTCATAAGATTCTTTTACTTGTATTAGGTTGAATAATCTGAAGCCAAGAAATGATATGGTTTTGTAAAACTTCAAGAAATCACAATATCCATCAACACATTTGTTTGTCAAATAGAATTTGAATCCACACTTACTCCAATTTTACTTTTTCCAAAGTATTATGATCGAAATTGCGGGACGATCTCGACTGCACTTTCGACATGCTCTAGTTTTCTTGTACTTCTACGTTTTGCTAAAATCTTATTTATAGAGACTGCAATGAACATTTGTTTTATCACTGAATCGTCACGTGGACTGAACCCACACCAATTAATGATTATATTTTGCTGTTTAAATAACTGATTTTTAATCAGTTTCGATTTAGTTGATTGAGAACGTATTTTTTTCTGTATGTTCAATATGGACGTGAACAATAGTTTAATATTGATGCTTTTGTATAGGAAAGACGATGGTTCCTTTAGCATAGAAAAAAATGTATTATTATTATTATTGCTCCAAATTTTCGATTATTTGTCAAAGTGATTTCCCATTTTGAATTTTTTCTATTGAGTAATATGGTCCTACAGACCAGGGAACGCTTTTCATTTCAAAACGTTCAAAACTAGATTATGAATGTTTTATTTACGGTTCCGCCCGTAAATCATACAATCATTAGATTACTAGATTTTTGCTATTGCCGTGCCTGTAGTTTGTATAGCGATTTTGTCAACAAAGCGAAATTACTGTCTCAAAAACTTATACATCAAGGGTATGTTCAGTCACTTTTGCTATTGTCACTACAGAAGTTTTACGGTCGTCACCACGATTTGACAGACCATTACAATGTTTCTGTTTCACAAATGAGAACAGATATTTTTGGGTAGATCCAGAGTTTGTTACCGGACTGACAAACATCGACTGTGACAAAACCGGACTTTTCGCTGGCAGTGTGACGGGTGCCACATGTGGAGCAGATCATGCTTACCCTTCCGGAGCACCTGATGATACCTCAGTTTTTATAGGGGTTCACACTGCTAGTGCTTTAGTTTTGTGGCGTTCTTGTTCATTTTTGTTTATTTGTTTTGTCTTTGTCATACTTTCCCAATTCGTGTTGCTGTGAATTGCCGCGATTTTGGATTTATGATTTTAGAATTTCCCCTTTCCTTGTTCATGCTTCGGTATTCGTTTGCCGATGTATAGATACCGTTCACCACCAAGGTTTGCGTCTTTCATTAGGTGCGTTCAGAACTTCTCCTGTGGAGAGTCTCTATGTTGCAGCTAATGAACCATCCTTGGAAGAAAGAAGTATCAAACTTGGTTTACAATATGCAACAAAGCTTAAAGCGTATCCCTTCAATCCTTCTCACAACGGTGTTTTCAAACCTCTTCACAAAGCTGACTATGAAAAACGCCCAAACGTTATACAACCTTTTGGTCTTCGTATCAAACCACACCTTGAATCAAATATAAATTTAGATGAAATAGCTCCTATAGAAACTCCCAAAAAACCTCCATACCTGAACCCAAAACCAACATTTAATTTTGAACTACGCATACACAAAAAGATTGATACCAATCCTCTGGTTATCCAGCAGGACTTTGCAAGAATTCAATCTGAACATCCTGAATACTTGCAAATTTACACAGATGGCTCTAAGGATGGAGACAGAGTGGCTTCTGTAGCCGTTTTTGGGGATCGTGCAGCAACTCTTCGATTACCATCCTCTAGTTCCATATTTACTGCTGACGCTATCGCTATTTACTCAGCACTTAAATTTGTAGCTTTATCGCAATCAAATAAATTCATGATCTGTTCCAACTCACTTTCTTGTCTATTGGCAATTGAAAGTCGAAAAACAAAACACCCAATTATTTTGAAAATAGCCGAATTCTACAAATCACTTGTAGCATTAGGCAAAGAAGTCGTTTATGTTTGGATCCCTAGTCATGTGGGGATCTATGGAAACACAGTTGCTGACCAGGAAGCCAAGGATGCACTAGATGACGAGATGGCGGATTGTCCAGTACCGTACACTGACATGAAGTCCTTAATCGTTAAATACATTTTAAGTGATGGCAGGCCAAATGGGATCTGCAAATAAATAATAAACTGCACGGAATACAGTCAGATGTCGGTAAACAAGTCGGTTTCTGTGGTAAAAACCGTAGGATACAGGTAGTGTTGACCCGATGTCGTATTGGACATACTAAAACAACACATAGTTTTATCCTCAAGAGTGATGATCGACCTGAATGTATTCCATGCAATTGTCCTTATACAATTCAACATGTTTTAATTGAATGTGTAGATGCTGCCGATATCAGGCGTGATTTTTATTCTGCTGATTGCCTTAAAGACCAATTTACAAACGTCGCTGGCGACAAAATCGTTCAATTTTTAAAAGCAAGCAATTTATTTAGTCATATTTAAATGGATCAATTTTAATCAAGGTTCTAATTTCTAATATTATTATTGTTAAACCAAAAATTTACTATAATAATTATGTTTTTAACATTTTACACATCTGTTTTACTTGTATAAAGCTATATGGTTTTCTATTAATATTTTATGTATCTATTAAAATTGTTCAATAAACCCAACAGTTCTCGCCACAATGTAGCTGAAATATTGCTGAAGTTGGCGTAAAACATCAATCAATCATTAATCGCTAAATACAATTTAAAGTTATGGCAGGCCAAATGGGATCTGCAAATAAATAATAAACTGCATGAAAGGCAGTCAGACGTCGGTAAACAAGTCAGTCCCTGTGGTAAAAACCGTAGGGAACAGGTAGCATTCACCCGATGTCGTATTGGACATACTAGAACAACACATAGTTTTATCCTCAACTTTGATGATCGACCTGAATGTATTCCATGTAATTGTCCTTATACAATCCAACATGTTTTAATTGAATGTGTAGATGTTGCCAATATCAGGCGTGATTTTTATTCAGCTGATTGTCTTAAAGACCTATTTGCAAATGTCGCTGGTGACAAAATCGTTCAATTTTTTAAAGCAATCAATTTATTTAGTAAGATTTAAAAAGATCAATTTTAAACTAGTTTCTAATTTCTAATATAGTTATTTAAACCATAATTTCTTTAATTATGTTTATAACATTTTACACATTTCTTTTACTTGTATGAAGCTAAATGGTTTTATATAGATATTTTTATATACCTTTTCTAATTAGTTAATATACTAAACCGTGTTCGCCACGATATAGCTGAAATATTGCTGCAGTCGGCGTAAAACATCAATCAACCAATATTTACTCATCACTTAAATTTGTAGCTTTATCGCAATCAAATAAATTCATGATTTGTTCCGATTCGCTTTCTTGCCTATTGACAATTGAAAGTCGAAAAACAAAACGCCCAATTATTTTTAAAATAGCCGAATTCTACAAATCACTTGTGGCATTAGGCAAAGAAGTCATTTATGTTTGTATCCCTAGTCATGTGGGGATCTATGGAAACTAAGTTGCTGACCAGGAAGCCAAGAATGCACTCCCGGCACCTGAATCGGTTTTCAGGGGCTTCGGCTACAGAGCTGCCGGGCGCGTCCCCAGGTGGTGGATAGGGGAATGCCCTGTCTATGCGGGGTAGTCAGGTCATAATACGGAAAGCCTGACCGCGAACCATTGTAGCCAAACTGTGTCGAGAAACGCCACGCTCCATGCAGTATAAAGACCCCTTCTATATTTCTCTAAAGAGAGCAGACGCACTGGGTGTCGTATGGAAGGCTAAATTTCCTGCCCCTACCCATTTCTCCAATTTTCCAGTGGCAGTCAACAGTCGTTCCCCAGGTTGTCCCTTCCGACTTTATTTCTTTCTACTGATACTTTCAATTTTTGTCCCCCGCCGCACCGCGACGGTGGGACATAGTAATGGTCTGCGTCCGTGTGTCCGTCCGTCACACTTTCTTGTGGACGCAACTCCTCGGAAACCGTGTATTGGATTTTGTTCAAATTTTGTAGGATTGTTAGTCACTATATGTACTAGATCATATCGCACCGACATTTTGATTCGTCAATTTTTATAGGAGTTATGGGACTTTGACCATTTTTAGCAATACTATACAACTGGAGATCTTGTGGACGCAACTCCTCGGAAACCGTGTGTTGGATTTTGTTCAAATTTTGTTGGATTGTTAGTCACTGTATGTACTAGATCATATCGCACCGCCATTTTGATTCGTCAATTTTTATAGGAGTTATGGGACTTTGACGATTTTTAGCAATACTATACAAATGGAGATCTTGTGGACGCAACTCCTCGGAAA
>MJUU01058385.1:7175-42304 GCA_002080025.1 Modiolus philippinarum | reverse complement strand
TTGATATAGCTGAAATATTGCTGAGTAGACGTTAAACAATATTCAATCAATCAATCGTCTTGATATAGCTGAAATATTGCTGAGTAGACGTTAAACAATATTCAATCAATCAATCGTCTTGATATAGCTGAAATATTGCTGAGTAGACGTTAAACAATATTCAATCAATCAAAGAACACATTGATTGCGGATCATAAGAAAAGGGGGCTACTGTTTTTTTCCCAAATCTCCTTGAAATCATTAGAGAAATAAAATCCATAACCGTATCTCGTGAGAAACGACATTTCTACACTCTCGATAGTCTAAATTTTCAAATATTTTAAACGCTCGGCAAGCCTCACGTTTGAAAATTTAACTTTCTTTAGTGTAGAAATGTCGTTTCTCACTCGATGCGGGTGTGGATTCTATATTTCTCACATCGAGATTTTTCACATTTAAAAAGTCTTGGTTTTTTACCGAGAACTTTGAATTGTGAAAATTTCACTATCGATATGAGAAATTATCGTAATAAACCGGAAAACAGTGTTAGAGATTGTTTCTCTTATTCCTACTCATTTATTTGAAGTAAAGGGATCTCCGTAGTCTCCAGTCCCAAATATGCCGGCATTTTGTTGGTATTATCGTTGCTATGTGTGTCATTGCGCCAATCATTGAAAGGGGTGTTGAGTGTCATATTTTTTTTTTGATAAAAATGTCTAATCACCAATAAACTGAGCAACCATAAAAATGCACAATCTATTTTGCCAGACAATGATTCAAGTGTTAATTACCTTAACATCCGGTCGAACTTTTTATAGAAATATACACGTGACATTTATATGATTGACCAATCCCCATCTGAGAACAACTTCATGAACATGTTATTTAGTTATCGATCGGGAGGTGTTTAATTTTGCTAGAAATTAGAGAATATTGTTTTCACGCTTTATTAAATCAAATTCTAGTCATGTAAGTATCGATGCAAATAATGAATTTTCTGAAGGAAACCAAATCTTAATCGTTGGTCAGATAGTTGATTACAGTCAATAATTAAGCGACTTTTTATAATAAACTGTCTGTTGATATCCATTGTCATTTTGTCCTTCGAATTTCCATAGATGTCGATTTCAGCGACCTCCATACGCCCCAATTAATGCCTGTGACGTCACTCTTGTTGGCAAGATAAATTCCGTTCAAATTTGACCTATAACAGTTATAATACCACCATGCTCCTTTAAACTGCACTGCACAGCTATTGCTCGCAGAGTCATTATCGTTATCAGGTGTTGAAAATCTATAACCATTGTGACGTAGAAGAGCATCACCTAAAACAATTCAAGATAAAATTTGTAGGGACACATTATATAAAACATACGGGGTTTGTGATTTTCCTGCATTTGTTTAAATTTGACAATAATGCAAAATAAATAAGCACATGGTATAATAAATTTCAATATTTGTAGAGAAATGGTACAGTTTTCACAATGAAAAAGTATCATATATTGAA
This sequence comes from Modiolus philippinarum, assembly GCA_002080025.1. Taxonomy (NCBI): domain Eukaryota; kingdom Metazoa; phylum Mollusca; class Bivalvia; order Mytilida; family Modiolidae; genus Modiolus; species Modiolus philippinarum. Next base: position 40,818 of record MJUU01058385.1, on the reverse strand, counting down.
ACAAATCAAGTCAATAAAAACAATATTCAATAAAAAAAATTATAGAATTAAAGCGGCGATCATTTTTGTTGTTAATTTGTTGTAAATAGATAGGACTGACCGATATGAAGTACCAGTGGTAATGATCGGTACATGTAAACGGTATGCCGCCGTGCGCGGTTCCGGCTTATGAATAGGCTCGCAGCATCCTCTGAGCTTGGAGTATGAGTCTTCCTAACAGAGGACCCCGAGGGAACCCTGGGATATAGAAATAGGACCTAGTATCTCCGGCTTGCATGGTGTGACCCCTCCTAAACGGAGGCTAACCCCGAGGGTCCCGGGATATAGAAATAGGACCCCTTACGTGGTTGTGCGGGATTAATAAATACACAACCCATCTTTGGATGGTATGTAAACTCGGGTCCAAGTGTTGGAAGAAATGCCACGCTTCCTGCACGTTAAAGAACCCTTGTTGCAAGCTCTTTTTGGGGTGGTCCGTACGTGGTCGGCTACAAGGCTAAATTCCCCGCCCTTGACCGCCGTGCGCGGTCCCGGCTGAAGAATAGGCCCGCAGCATCCTCTGAGCTTGGAGTATGAGCCATCCTAACAGAGGACCCCGAGGGAACCCCGGGATATAGAAATAGGACCCAGTATCTCCGGCTTGCGGGGTGTGACCCCTCCTAAACGGAGGCTGACCCCGAGGGTCCTGGGATATAGAAATAGGACCCATTCCGTGGTTGTGCGGGATTAATAAATACACAACCCATCTTTCGGATGGGATGTAAACTCAGGTCCACGTGTTGGAAGAAATGCCACGCTTCCTGCACGTTAAAGAACCCTTGTTGCAAGCTCTTTTATGGGTGGTCCGTAGGTGATCGGCAACAAGGCTAAATTCCCCGCCCTTGACGATTTCACCCTACTTTTCCAGTGGCAGTCAGAATTTCCCGTCCCATGGCCCTTTCCATACCCCAAAGTGATTATTTATTAACAAACTTGTTCTCGTCTTGATATAGCTGAAATATTGCTGAGTAGACGTTAAACAATATTCAATCAATCAATCAATCCCCGCCCTTGACGATTTCGCCCTACTTTTCCAGTGACAGTCAGAATTTCCCGTCCCATGGCCCTTTCCATACCCCAAAGTGATTTATTTATTGACAAACTTGTTCTCGTCTTGATATAGCTGAAATATTGCTGAGTAGACGTTAAACAATATTCAATCAATGTAAACGTTATGTACGCAGTACTCTTAAGAGTATAAATGATACAGGTTCGAAGTAAACTGATAAATGTTTGACATGACAAGATCTTCCGACGCTTCAATTTTGAAAGAATTTGCAAACCCATGTAAGAGTTGATGTGCTTTAATCACATTGAATTTAAAATGTTCTCGTTTTTGTTGATTTCTTTTCGAAAAAAAAAACGATAGAAGTAAATGAATGAAATGTTTGTCATGTCAATATCTATCTGGCCTGCAATTTTGAGGAAAATCCAAAAGACCATGCATGAGTTATTGCCCTTTATTAGCTTGAGCAACTTAGATTCAAGTTTTCGAATGAGTTCAGGTTCCCATTACTATAATAGATATTAGGATCATCTAATGCATGCATCTCTGATGGTAGGTCAGCATCCAGGTAAACTTCGGTTACTGTCACAATGTGCCATATAATGGGGTAATAGTTGTAATCTTTGATTACCCATGCTAAAATTTTGCCCAGAGGCTGATGTTTTCCAGGTGAGCGATACAGGCTCAGGTAAGACTCTGGTTTGACATTTCCATTTCAATAAGTATGTTGAATCACTAAAAAGAGAGAATGAACTGCCACTTCAAAGGGAAACAATCAAAATACAATTTTTGAACTTCCGGGTACATAAATTGTACTCGGAAGTTGCATTTCTATCCTAAACGTATGACGTTCCAAGCACAGATTTAACGCCATAAAGATACGTCATGTTTAGGCGGGAATCGTTTTCAAATAACAATTTTAGTTTCGGTGGTCACATGACGAGACTTACAGACCCTATTCCTGTTGTCAAGTCAAATACGGTAGAGAAAAACATCTCAAGGTGTTAAAGGGAAAGATATGTTGTCATCTGAGACATAGATATCCCACAGCGGTCAACATGAGGGATATAGCACCTGCTAGGAGAACGTTTAATTATAAAACCATTAAAAAGCCATATAATGAACAATATAAATAAAAATTTCAAACATTCGTAGTACTTTGGGAACTACAAAATTTCAAAATCTTGATGAAAAAAAGCAAAAAAGTGGATGTCACCTAAAATTTGTCATTAAGGCTAAATATCTAAAAGAAAATAAGTCATAAATAACATGAATAACTAAATACCGCAGTCACTGTGAATTTACTTTCTGCATATGCGCATTTCGAAAATTGATGTCTCATCAGTGCAGATAAAATCTAAACGTTTGGAAGACCATAAAGTCAAATATGTTTAAAAACTGATCGAGAACAAATAACCAAAGTGATCTAAATTTAAAGCCAAAATCAGCTAAGGACAATTACTTGCGGCCATGTTATCTGAATCAAATCAACGCTTAACTATAATGCCTTTCCCCTTTTATACAGCGCATAAATGACAAAGATTCATTTTTTATAATTCCGGAATCGAATTCGTGAAATTGGTTGATTTCAACGTGCGGAATTTTGATTATTATTTTTTTATTTTGATTTTGGAAATTCTGGAGCGGGGACATAATTTTTATATTTATATAAATTTTGATTTTGCTAATTTAGGAGCGGGATTTCCAAAGAACTACTCATTAATTTGGTGTGGCCTTAACATCAAAGTAATTAAGATACTCAACTTAATCAAAAATTCGTCATAAATGCAAGCTTTACGTCCCTTTAACTTTGTTTGTGGCGGTATTGCACTATTCATTAGTTTTTTCACATGTCTTGTTCAGACGACAACAAATATGGCAGCCTCCAGTCGCGGAATGTGTGTGACTTTTTGTACCAGATAGTAATCGATGGAGATTGTCGTCAATTCTGACGAAAGAAGTGTTGAAGGGGATGGTAAAAAAATAATGAATCTGATATTGATGTTCCGTTGGTCAGCGAGGAAAATGAAGACGTTGATGACATACCAGGGTGAAGATGGAAATGTAAACAATACCGAAATCGCATCGGCATGGTCTTAAGCAAATCAAGAAGTGTATATTCGTGAGTTTGATGAAAAGAGTGGTCCAAGGATTTTGTTGAGGGAAGAAATTGATTGTTTTAAGACGTTTTTCACTAGAGATATTGCTCATAGACTTTGCAAGAAACCAACACATATGCTCGTGAGCGACAAAATTTTCAATGGCAGTAATGACTCCGATAATACTATAAGTTATTTTATATTCAAACCATTTATATTTATAACTGACTGTATATTTCATAACTATTCTGTGTATTTGTTCCACCTCAGACTTGTTTCGCCAAAGATGCCTTTCAATTTTTGATCTGCCGGTCGGTGGCCTTAGTAGATATATGTTCAAGACATATATATCTTTTAATCCTTTTTAGAAAGAAAACATATTTTAATGTTTTAAGGAACAACTGGTCCTGGTAGATTGCTTGAAAGAATAAGGTTTTGAGAATTCCGCCATTTTGTAATAGTATGTTCTGATTTTTTTTTTTTTTTTTGATTTTCTAACTGTTATGATTTTTGCACTCAAGAATTCATAGGTTTTCTAAATGGCCTGCTGCAGAGCTTAAATCAGTCAACAAAATAAAAATAATAAAACGACACAGATGCAAAATTAACTATCAAAGGTATTTAAATGCAGGATTTTTAATTTGCAATTAATAATTTTCAAAGTTTTAGCCAAAGAAGAGGAGTTTTTACAAAAATATACATCCCCCCACTAAAAGTTTATGGGCAGAATCATCAATACATAGAAATGTTGCAGATAAGTTTTCCAAAATTGCCTCTTCAGCTTATTATTATTGGAGGGCACAAAATGATCAGAATCCAATAGCAACATGAAGTCACAGTCGTAGACCTAACAACAGATTTATCTTATTCTTGAAAAGAAATAATCGTTTTATATATTTAGTACTGAAATATACTTTGTTTATTTTTGTAACATTTTGTTCAGTAATCAGATTTAGCGTTAGTCTTAACTACAGTCGGGTTCAGACATAAGCTGTCGCCAAGTCATAAAAGCTTCTCTATGTTAACTCAAGACCGTTTTCAAGTTAACTTAGACCAGTCAAAGAGCAGTCATAAAAATCTACTTGTAAGTTAACTTACGAACTGTTTAACAGCCGTGACTGCGCTGACCTGTTCTGATCATAGAGCCCTGACTGCCCTGACCTGTTCTGGTGGTAGAGCGCTGATTGGTTAGGCATGTTCTGGGCATAAAGTCCTGGCGCTCCAAGCTGTCTTGAAGCCTTGACTGCATAAATGATATTAAATTTAAATTATTTACAGTTCTTGGATTGCTTTAGGACTCGACGACTGGTAAGAGCAGTCAAGATTCTATGACCGGTCACAGCGGTCCGAACTTTATGACCGGTCACAGCGGTCCGAACTCTATGACCGGTCAGAGCAGTTAGCATTCTATGACAGGTTAGAGTGATCAGGACTCTATGACTGTTCAGATTAGTCATGACTTTATGACTTGTCAGAGAAGTCAGGATTCTATGACTGCTCCAAGTAATCTTCAAGTTAACTTGGACGAGAGTTTATGTCTGCACCCTACTGTATTACTTGTTATATATATTCCAGTGCGATATTACTGAAAGACTTCAAAAGAATGGAACTGTGCGGAGCATCACAAAACCAAGATTCATCAGTAACTTCCGGGAAACTTTCGTTGCGATGATATTTATATAACAATGTTGCGTTTTACATTGGCTATGCGAAAATGGTAGCCAGGGTGATGAACAATAGTGCACGACCCGAAGGGGAGTGCACTATTGTCTATCACCCTGGCTACTATTTTCCATAGTCAATGTAAGACACAACATTAATATTATTATTATGCTGACTGTTGACTATTTTGAAAAGTTACATTTACAAATAACAAAATACCGATTTTACTGTGAATTTAGTTTCTGCATATGCGCATTTTGACAGCTTATCTCTTTTCAGTTCGAACCAATCAAAGCATTTGGAAATGAATTAACCAAAATATGTGTAAAAGTTCTTTTCTGTTTAAAATGTTTCATAGTATAAAACAAATGTACTGTCAAAATATAAAAAAAAACAAATCTAATCGCTGTAGCAGAGGACACTCTTTTCATTCCGTACTTCAAATGATGGTACATCAATTGCAGATAAGTACGACCCACTTGTTGGTCAAATTAAAACTCCGCCTCTCGCACATGATGATTGACGTAGAAATCAAGCAGTGCTTACTATTGCAATGGTGCAGTCAACGCCATTTTTTTTAAACTATGCGAAAATAAAACTGTTTTTTCTATAAAAAAACAACTTTTCTACAGGAGGTATAATAATTTTGGTTATAGCAATTATATTAAACTGGATCCAGATATTTCGTAGGCAGAAGCTCTAATAACTAAATACCGAAGTTACTGTGAATTTGCTTTCTGCATATGCGCATTTCGACAACTTATGTCTCATCAGTGCAGATAAAATCTAAACGTTTGGAAAACCATAAACTCAAAGATATTTAAAAACTGATAGAGAACAAATAACCAAAGTGATCTTAATTTGAAGCCAAAATAATTGACTAGAATTTTTCCTATAATTTGACTCAATGTACATGTATGTGGAATAAATGGATACATATTTTTTGATCATTTCAACCAGATGTTTAGAAGGAAGAAGCGTTTTATATAGTTGGATTACATGGGTAAATCTCGTAGCTCAACTTGTTAATGTATAATCCCAATCTAAACGAAAAAATCCTGCTTAAGTTATTTATTCAATGAACAATTGTAGCCTTAAACACATCAATGTTTTGAGGCTTCAACTTGTGAATATTGCACTAAGCAAGGTAGAGAAAAATAAAATGGGTCTGTATTTGGATGTCGAAAGTGTGACAAAAATGTATGCAGTTTTAATTGTATTTTATTAGATTCAGCTGTTGAAGAATAATTTCTATGTGAATCGTATAGCTTCATATACCCTTTTCCCAAACCATCAATTAATTCCCCCTTTCTAGAAATGTAATTTTCTGATATTCAGTCTTAAGCAATGCTAGGGTGCCCTGAAGTAACTCAGTATTTGCTGATTGTTTAAGACTTCAGGATGACTTTGAGACGAAGAACAACAATAAAAGTGAATTTAAATTTGCTGAATTGTCCCATGTTACTCTATATCCCTTATAGAATTTAAGATAAAATACTGAAATTGTTATAGATCCTTGAGTGGGAACGTTGCAAGGTTTGTTGCATTTTGTATATTTTTAGCTACCTATGCTTTTCATATATCTTATTGAGTTCGGGATACATGCACCCTTTAACTCTCGAACTGAGGGTACAGACGCATACTCAGTTATTTACTTTAAAAGGGCTTCTTCGACTTGACAGAGTCATCAAAAGCAACAAAAAAACTTGCACAACATACACCTACTACTATGTTAATTTCACCGTTGATGAAAACCATATTATTTGTTCGTAAAACCAGAATATTTATAACAAATGTTTTTTTTTTCGAATGTACGTGCATGCACGTTTTGATTTGTGATTTGTACGTGCATGTTTTTAATGTACGTGAATTACGTACTGCAGTATGTGAATGGGTATGTTGTAGAGCAATATTGACACAAGATTATTTTACCATAAAAATCATAGAAGTACACTTATTAATTTCACCAAAGAGATATTTTACCATAAAAATCATAAAAATACAAGTACTAATTTAATCAAAGAGATTTCCAAACATGGACTTTGAACACTATAACATTCGTGCAACAAATTGTGCAGCTGTTAAAGGTAGGACAAAGAAGGGAAACGGGGAATGTGTCAAAGAGACAACGACCCAAAGGGGAGTAACAACAATTCAAAGCCACCATAAGATCTTCAATGAATGGTGAGGAAACCCCACACCCAACGGCAGGTCGGAGTTGGCCGGTAAATAAAGAGTGACCAAGTTCAGCGAAACAAACATCATCCTAGACACCCATAGACATAGAGTGAACTAACTAGAAAACAGACAAGACACACAAAGGCATAATGAATTTCCTGACTTAGGACAGGCGCAAACCTGCTGCGGCGTGGTTAAACTAGTTTTATTGGGCCCAAACCTTCCCCCTATAGCAAATGTGATAAATAAAAAAAACATTCGTAACAACAGTAAAATTCAGTTGGCAACAGGACGGAGTTTGTTTGAGGTGTTTTCTCGATAAAAATTAATTTAAGATATATTAATTTAACAATGAAGAGATATGGAGAAAATGCAAATGCAACAAAATTCTATAAACACATGGTAAAACTAAACAATGGAAAAACGTTTTTATTGTTGTTCCTAATCTTGAAGCAATCACGAGGCCTTCAACACTGAGCCTTAATCACAACAAGTTCAAGATGGCCCGCCGGTTTGAATGGAATTCATTGCGAGATGTCGAGCAACGCTTCATTCTTGACTTTTTACGCGTTGATCCCTGGATTCGGGATCGTCAATAAACAAACATAACTGGCAAAGTGTTCTTACAATCATCGTCATCCATTGACCTTGATTAGACCAATAAAAGACGATCTCAACAGTTAAAGCATCCAGAGGACACTCATCGAGCCAACAGTAAGAACACTTGCTTGGCATAATAAACAGATGGTCAGAATATATATGAGAAATTAAAAAAAATAAATAAATAAAAAAGACAAAACGTGTGATACTAAATCAATATGAGAAATTCTCTTGTATAGATGAAGTAATTCAGATAAAACATGAAGGAAAATCAAGTCTTTTATTTTGTTTTATAAACATGATTCGGTTGATTATTTGAAAGCACAGACCATTGTTTTCAATGCAAAAAATAGGGAAAGGGAATGGATCTAGTAGTTCTTTGACTTTATTTATTCCAAAATGTATTACATATGTACAAAACAATTTGTATAAACAAATAAAAAACACGATGGCAGCTGCCCTTTCTCGCCAAAAAATCAAATTATCCATGTCTACACTAAACAGCACATCATTCAAGAAAGGTATAACAACGATTCACTATTCAAAATGCTCATATTGGAATATTTCATGTTAAGTGTAGAGACCTTCTCTTAGAATATCTATGTTATGCCTGAATTACTCCTCTTTGACTTTGTTGATGCTGACAACATCAATTGGTCGTTAACGAACGGCACCAAAACTGTTTTATCACGAATTTTTCAATTTCAATTCTGCACTGCGTTCTGGATATAACGGAAACAGTTAAGTGAAAGTAAAATAACTTCGCCGACATTTTAGCTTTTCGTTCGAAAATAGCCACACATGTGGGAATCGGACGGACACTGTTTGCCTCCCAAAACAAAAGAAAACTTAAAAAATGCAAGATATATTTCTTAATACGAAATGTTTAAAATACCGGTAACTTACTTTTCAAGCAACTTTATTCGGAAATTTATATTTATTAATATTTGGAAACTATTTGTCAAACACGTAGCGGGTGCCAGACGTCAGAAATCAATTAACAAATTCCGCGGACATGCGACAATATCGCAAGAAGAACGTAAACATATATATATATATAACAAATGAAATAGGGCTAATAGGCTAATAATACACAGAGTAATTGGTAACATTTCAAGAATAGTCCATTAAAGCATTAAACACTTATTTTCAATGGGGTCCTTGGATGTACTTTAGTATCGCGTTTCAGAAAAAAAAATGTTTCAAGTCAGTTTTAAAAGAGTCGTGATTTTTAATAGATTTAACTGAGTTTGGAAGCGCATTCCAGTCGGTAATAGCAGTAGAAAAGAAAGATGTGGAATGTACTTCTCTGATCTTTTGGAACAAAAATGTGGAATTGACTTGTTCTGGTGTTATATATGTGTTGTACACTAACTTTATAAAAATGTTGTTACAAGAAGCCTGGGCGTTTGTTTTAAATAATCTTGTGTAATTGTCCAAATCGTAGTTTTTTTACTCTATCTTCAACATAAAAGAACTAGGCTTGCTTACTCCGATATACCCACACTAGATCTAGACTCGATTAATTTCGGTTGAAACGTAACAAATATAGCCCTTGATTTAATTTTCTAACAGGTTGCCATTAAACTTTTTACTTTATCAATCATCTGTTTTGGTTTCCAAATGTATCTGCCTAAACGAATTGTATTAGCTATAAAAGTCCTCTTTGACCTTTGAAAGTGTAACAAAAAAGCACCGGTTTCAGAAAAAATGTATCAATACAAACCTGCATTGCCACTATAACCACTGACTGTGAGCCTGTACTTTTTCAAGGATGAAGCGATCTTGAATGTTGTATATATAGCATACACTTTATTGTTGCTAAAATCTGTAAGATCCACCCTCAGCTCATAATTTCCTTGAGAAGTCAGTATATGCAAGTTCTCATTTCCTTTAAAAATAAACATATAGATAATGCAATCTATTTTTGGGATAGCTTTTCTTCTGAATACAAAAATACCGAAGTTGCATAAAAACAGTAAGAAAGCCCCATAACGCGATAGTAAAAAAATCTTTAATTGATGTTAAAGACCAGTGGTAGCCTTATCATTTGCAATTTGTTATTTTGTCACATTATCTTTGCATTGCGCCATCGATAGAATTTTTAAAATTTTTATTTCACTTTTGACATCACGGCAAGTTTTGAAGAGATATTTTTAGAGCATCACTTGCATACAACGGTTTGTCAGTAGCTGTTGGTTAAGTCAAAATGGATTTTGTTTCTATTAACTTTTAAACATCTATATGAAAAATATATGTTGCGAAACAGCTTAATGTCATATAAATTAGACAAAATAAGAAGGTGCATGGAAAACAACATCGTTTGGTGGCTACTAACTATTTTAATTCAATCTGCAACGAACAGACATGAGCTGTCATAATGACACCTGCGAAAATTTTAACAGTCATAAATAATAAAATAGCGAAGTTACTGCTAATTTTGTTTTTGCAAATGCGCATTTCGACTACTAATGTCTCTTAGGTGCAGAGAAAATCAAACAATTTGGAAGCCCAAAAACGGAAATACGTGTAAACCTGACAAATATCAATAGATCTAAATAGAAAAGCCAAAATTCAGCTAAGAACAGAGCTATGCATGAAGGAGATTATATACTTAAGACGTTGAATGATTCAAGAATGCATTTAAATAATTGCAATAAACAATAGATTAACTGTGCTTTAATAGAAAAATCAGTTAATTTCAATTTATTTTAGAGTTTTGTTTATCATTTGTGAATTACCGATAAAAGAAATACAGAAATATAGATCGCCCACTTTGATACTGGCCATGATAAAGTCCGTATCAAAAACAAAATCTCCAATATTCCATATGTATTTTCATGTGTCTGTGTGCATCAGTAAGCATTTGTAAATCTAAGTATTTCCAATGAAAAATTAGCTAGGAAAAAATAATATATAAACTTTTTACAAAAAATATCAGTTAGGAAACTTTTCATATTCCCGACCAACTGTTTATCTCTTTAATATGTCCGAATAACTTAATATCGAAGTTAACAAGATGGGAGCAGTAGGAAACGACAGTTAATCCCCTCGCCTGTAGCAATTAAATTTCCAAATTCAGTTAAAATTTCAATATATTGTCAAAAGCAGCATCCCTCTCCATGAGGCATCCACTGATCCAAGATGAATGATGTCTTCTCTCAGCTATGAATCTTAACACAGACTATAACCTGAGTCATTGGAGCATAAAATGGAGGTCAAGGCGACGCAATTATCATCTGAAGCAGCATCACTCTCCAGGACACATCCACTGACCAAAGATGTTAAATGTGCCACATGTAGTTTCTCAGAAATGAAACTTAACGCAAAATTTAACCTGACATATTGAAGTGTAAAATGTAAGTCAAAGTGACCCAATTATTATCTGAAGTAGCATTACTCCCTGAGACGCATCCACTGACCAGAGATGATTGATGTATCACATGTAGTTTCTCAGATATCAACCTTAACGCAAACTGTTACCTGAGTCATTGAAGTGTAAAATGTAGGTCAGAGTGACCCAATTATCATCTGAAGCAGCATCACTATCCAAGACGCATCCACTGACCAAAGATAATTGATGTACCGCATGTAGTTTCATAAATATGAACCTTAATGCAAACTTTAACCCAAGTCACTGAAGCGTAGGTCAGAGTGACCCAACTATCATCAGAAGCAGCATCACTCTCCAAGATGCATCCACTGACCAAAGACAATTGATGTACCACATGTAGTTTCACAAATATGAACCTTAACGCAAACTTTAACCTGAGTCACTGAAGCGTAAAATGTAGGTCAGAGTGACCAAACTATCATCTGAAGCAGCATCACTCTCCAAGATGCATCCACTGACCAAAGATAATGGCTGTACCACATGTAGTTTCACAGATATGAATCTTAACGTAAACTTTCACCTTAGTCATTGAAGCGTAAAATGTAGGTCAGAGTGACCCAATTATCATCTGAAGCAGCATCACTCTCCAAGACGCATCCACTGACCAAAGATGATTGATGTGCAACTTGTAGTTTCTCAGATATGAACCTTAACGCAAACTTTCACCTGAGGTGGGACGAACGGACGGACACTCGGACGGACGGGCGAGATGCTATATCCCCTCCCCAACTCCGTTGGGCGAGGGGATAAAAAACTAGGCATTGATAATTCCAACGGCAATCCAAATTACGCAGCTACTACTCCGTTAAAGGAGGAGATATTACAGAACCATAAATCTGTTTTGCTTTTCTTCGGGATTTCCACCAAGGATGAAGAGACAGATCTCCCCTCTTTGTACTGGGTACCTAAGTTACATAAATGCCCATACAAAGAACGATACATCGCTGGATCTGCAAAACCTATATCTAAACTGCTAACCTCCATCTTGACAGCTGTTAAAGAGGGCCTTAAGAAATACTTTGATACTTGCTTTTCAAGAAGCGGTGTAAATGAAATGTGGATTTTGAAAAACTCCAGAGATCTACTTGACATCTTAAACTCTAAACCATTATCACACTGTAACAGCATTAAAACTTTCGACTTCTCCACACTTAACACTACTATTCCTCATGAACAACTAAAATCTCGGCTGAAAGGTTTAATTCATAGATGCTTCTCACTTAAGAACGGTGAACGAAGGTACATTGTTGTAGGTAGAGAACAAGCCTTCTTTGTGAAAAATGACTCCGAATCGGAGAAAAAATATACAGAGGAAGAAATGATTAAAATGTTAGAGTTTCTGATCGACAATATATTTGTCCAGTTTGGAGGACTTGTTTTTCAACAGACTATCGGAATTCCTATGGGCACAAACTGTGCGCCTCTCCTAGCCGATCTGTTTCTTCACTCTTATGAAGGGTTTCTTCAAAATAAAGATAAAAAACTGACCCAATCCTTAAATTTTAGCTTCCGTTATATAGATGATATTTTGTCGCTAAACAACCCTCGCTTTGGTGATTTTCTTCATTTGATCTATCCAAAAGATATCGAAATTAAGGATACCACAGAAACTTCTACATCAGCTTCGTTCCTTGACCTTCACCTTGAAATTGACAACAGATGGATACTTCAAACTAAGCTGTACGACAAACGCGATGACTTCACCTTTCCAATAGTAAACTTCCCTTTTCTTTGTAGCAACATCCCAGCAGCGCCGGCATATGGAGTTTACATCTCCCAGCTCATTCGCTATTCAAGAGCCTGTGTTCGATACAGTGACTTCCTTGATGGAGCCCGGTTGCTCACAAATAGGCTACTTCAACAAGGGTATGTTACCCAAAACTTAAAGTCATCCCTCCAGAAGTTTTACGGTCGACATCACCATCTTGTGGACCGCTATGGGATATCTGTTTCCCAGAGGACAACAGATCTTTCCCTTTAAAGCTTAATTGTTTTTTCCTCTACCGGATTTGACATGTTCAACACGGCGGGTGTCTTATAAGAAGCAGGAGATGCTTACTCTACTGGTGCACCTGATCTCACCCATGGTTTTTTATTGGGTCCGTGTTGTTCATCTTTGTGTGTGTGTGTGTCTTCATTTTTCTTTTCTGTGCCGTACCCATGTTGTGTCTCCGTTCCCCCTTTTTTGTTTCTGGTGTTGCAATTGTCCTTGGATTGTTCGCTTTTGGATTGACGGTTCGGTTCTCACTTGCTTTATTGCAAATTTAATTCATGCTGCCTGCTATTTTGACAATTTCTCTTAGTGTAGATTAAATCAAAACCGGAAGATGAAAACAAATCTGAAAAGAACAAATGACCAAAACTAAAGAATGATCTTCCCACGACCTAAATACTTACTCGTTCTAAACAAATTTTCTATATTTATATATTGCAAGTTTCCAAATAAAACAGATTTTCGTGTAGTTATCAAAGTAATGAATATACCCTTGGGAACTGACTAACAGTCCATTAGAGACGCATCTGGTAATAAATTAACATATAGATATACAGAAGCTACTTGAAATTGGGTTTGGGCAAATGGTCTTTATGGCAACTTATGTATCTTAAGTGCATATCACATAAAACATTTGAGGGACCATTAATCGAGAGGTATAAAAAAATTGAGATGGAGATCAAATACATGAGTAAATCCCGAAGTTAATGTAAACTTCGTTTCTGCAGTTGGTCGTTTCGTCAACCAATTTCACTTCGAATCCTTCGAAAGAATCATAAAGGTTCTTGATTGTTTCGGCTTTTATGACGGTTTACTTTTGAATTTGATTTTTTTTTTCTTTTTTTTTTTTTCTTTATTTATCTATTGTAAATTCTTTAAACAAATATAAACGCATTCTTGCATCGAAAGATGATAATTTATTGAAAATAAATTAAAAGTTACTTCTGTATTTTGTTCTTAAAAACAATTAAAGGCTAACACTTATATATACACCTAACTGATTGGAAAACGCTTGTTTATTTGTATTGGGATACAATAGTGGCAAATACATTTTTTTCTTTTTTTTCCGAGACATTTAAAATATTGTACTTTTACCTAGCCAAAATTCCTCTTCGAGATTTCCGAATCCTTTCTCATAGTCTGTCCATCCTCTATAGAAGCCTGTTTTACCATTCAAACGACGCTGGATTACCTTTAAAAAAATGAGAGATGGCATTTAAGGATATACCATAGAAGGATTATGATTACCGATTTACAGATAACAGATTCATTTTTTTTTAATATTTGATTTCATGTTTTAATTCTTCACTGCCGTACGTCTCTTCAAGCAATACTAGTACAAAATGTACTTTTAGCTACAGAGGGTGGCAAAAAAATTCGTCACTTGTATTTTTTCCTTCTATATTCCATAAAAAACTAAATTTACAAAATAAACAGGTAAACTTCAGAAGATCCTGAGAACATCAGTGAAATTTTGGTTTATTTTGTGTTTGTTTGTTTGTTTGTTTATTGCAGGTAAATTCATATTTTTAAACTGTAATGTGGACTTGTCCATTACTCTGCATATATCTTATTTGATGTGCTCTAATCGCAAGCTTTAGTTTTATATTTAAATAAAATGTTGCGGTTTTGAAACAATTTACTTGTGCACCCTCTATTCTTATTTCTTTGCCCCTCCCACGAATGTCGAAGGGGCATATAGTGTTACCCTGATCCGTCTTTCCGTACGTCCAGTTAAGTTTTGCGTTTAAGTACATTTCTCAGAAACCGTAAGAGGTAGAACAATAATAATAGGCCAGCAGGTAGATATTTGATAGTACTACAGAGTTCACTAGGTAGTTTGACTCTTTGACCTACATTTCATGCTCGAGTGACTCTGGTTAAGTTTTGTGTTTAAGTCCATTTCTCATTACCTACACATTATAGGACAATGTTTCATCAAACTAATTGCCTTGGTGAGTACTACCCAAATCATTGACAATAAGGTTGCTTTGACCTACATTTTACGCCTGAGTGACTTTAGTTAAGTTTTGCATTTAAGTCCATTTCTCCACAACTACACAATATAGGACAATGGTGTGTCAGCAAATTAATTGCCTTGATGAGTACCATCCAAATCATTGACAATTAGGTGGCTTTGACCTACATTTTACGCTTCAGTGACTTCGGTTAAGTTATGCGTTAAAGTCAATTTCTCAACAATTACACATTATAGGACAATGATGTTTCATCAAATTAATTGCCTTGATGAGTACTGACTTTGGTTAAGTTAAAGTGTAAAGTCTGTTTCTCAAGCACAATGTTTTGTAGCATCATGATATTTCACTGTAACATTCATTTAAAAGAGATGTGCCCATTTCACCAACAATTGGGTGACCATGACCTACCTTTTATGGTAGAATGATTTTGGTTAAATTTTGCATATCATTACAATTGACGAGAACAAAATTTATTAATGATTGACTTGGGTTAATCTGTTGTGATAAATTTATTGGCTTGGCATCCATGTCTTACAGACACATTCTCTAGTTAATAAATATGCTGAATATATATTATCCTTTTGTTATTTAATCATCTTGCCCATATATCTCCTCTTACTCTTACAAGCCATCTTTTTTAGCTCACCTGGCTATGACAGGGTGAGCTGTTGTCATCGTCCGTCGTCTGTCGTCCGTCGTCTGTCCGTCCGTCAACAATTTCAAAAATCTTCTCTCCTGAAACCGCTGGGCCAAATGTAACCCAACTTGACTTGAATCATCACCAGGGTATGGCTTCTCAAAATTGTGTTCGATCAGTCGCAAGTCAAACAACATGGCCGCAATTGCTAAAAATAGAACATAGGGGTAAATTGCAGTTTTTGGCTAATAACTCCAGAACCGTTACAGATATTAAAAATCGGACATGGGAGTAAAAATGATCAGCATGGCAAGATCTACCTGCCCTGCAATTTTGAAGAAAATCTGAAAACCCATCTCGGAGTTGTAGCCCTTTTTCCGTTAAATTTTCAAAATTTTTGCATTTTTTATTTCAAAAAGTGTAACAGGTAGAGGTTAAATGTAATTGCAGAAATGTTCAGCATATCAAGATCTACATACCCTGAAATTTTGAAGAAAATCCATAAATCCTTGAAGGAGTTATTGCCCTTTTTTCACCGAATTTTTAAAATTTTCGTATTTTTCATCTTTATTTCTAAAACTATAGAAGATGAAGGTTAAGTGTTAATTGATGAAATGTTTAATATGATGTGGCGACTCCAAAAGTGGTGTTGAAAATTTTTCCTCGACCGCCATTTTCAAAATGGCCGCCAAAAAGGCGTGAAAATTTAACATTGTCCGATTTCAATGAAATTTGATTTCCAAATAGATATTGATGTTGCGACTTCAAAACCGGTGTTGAAAATTGTTTGTTGAATGCCATTTTCAAAATGGCCGTTAATAAAAGCGGGGAAATTCAACATTGCCCGATTTCAATGAAATTTGGTTTCCAAATAGATATTGATGTTGCGACTTCAAACCGGTGTTGAAAATTGTTCGTTGACCGCCGCCATTGTCTAAATGGCCGCTAAAAAAGGCGGGAAAATTCAACATTTTCTGATTTCAATGAGATTTGATTTCCAAATAGATATTGATGTTGCGACTTCAAAACTGGTGTTGAAAATTGTTTGTTGATTAATTTACAAAATGATGTCTCAACTTCAAAACTGGTGTCAAAAGTGGTCCTTAGCAAGAACGTTTTTTGTCAAAAAAGCCCAACAAAGAAATATAGTAAAACATGATCAGACTTTAAACAGTTCAAGAGATTTTAGGTGTTCGAGCTACAAAAGTTTGAGAAACTGAAGATCAACTGTATAACTTACAATGTTTCCTTGATTAAGGCAACTGAAAGACAGGTGAGCGATACAGGCTCCTGGGAGCCTCTGGTTTCAAATTTTGTTTAACGTGTTAAAACATGCCTCATGGTGACTTCAAGATGAAGAACAACAATAAAAGCGCATATTTGTAGAGATTTTTTCGAATTTGCTTTTACTCCATGTGCCTTCTTTGCTTATCAAATTCATAAAAAGTTTTGTGTCAGCCTTTAATTTGCAAACATATTAATATTTACATTACATATTCATTTATTAAGAATGCGCACGTGCACCAGTTAGGGTGCAAGGCATACATGTGCAATAACAATAACAAATCAAAAATAACAAAATGAAATAATCATGCAGTTGTTGAGTCCATCCTCCTCAGAGCCAAATACCTACTCCGGAATGAAGCAGTAAACTTTCATTTTCTCTTTTCCGTTGAATATTTTTGTACCTTCCCACTTCCAATTTCTAACATATGATCAATGACTTTAATTTCGTTAAATATTTTCTATTTTTAATTTTTATACCCCCGCTCCGAAGGAGGGGGATATACTTTTTTAACTATGTCCGTACATCCGTCCGCCACAAATATTTTCGTCACATTTTCTCTGCACCTGCATATCACAGCCACTTGATATTTGGTATGTTGCCTCAGTATTGGGTCCTATACTGTGCCTCCCCTTTTAGGCCATATCGAATCATCACTTTCTGTTTACTGACTTTGTGCGTTTTTCTCTTTTCATTTTCAATATAGGACTTTTTCGTCACACTTTTCTCAGCAACTGCCCATGCCAGCCCCTTGATATTTGGTATACTGCTTTAGTATGAGGTCCTATACTGCGTCTCCCCTTTTCAGCCATATTGGATCACCACTTCCTGTTTACCTACTTTGAGCGTTTTTTTTTTACTTTTCATTTTCGAAATTGGACTTTTTCGTCACACTTTTCTCAACAACTGCGCATGACAGTCACTTGATATTTGGTATGGTGCTTCAGTATTAGGCCTTGTACTGCGCCTCCTCCCCCTCTCAGCAATATCAAATCACCACTTCCGGTTTACCGATTTGTGCGTGTTTTACTTTTCGTTTTCAAAATTGGACTTTTTCGTCACACTTTTCTCAACAACTGCGCATGACAGCCACTTGATATTTGGTATGGTGCTTCAGTATGAGGCCTTTTACTGTCCACACTTGTACTGTATTGTGTCGACACACACAATTATGTACTTGCCGTATTGATACAGGGTTCAATGAGTGGGGGTATAACTGGCTGTCATTCGGCGACAGCTCTTGTTTTTTTTATATTTTCCAAATATGGTTCAATTTCAGATCTTTCCCTAAATTTACTTTAAAGAAACAATTTATTTACTGTCAGAGAATTATTAATTTTTGTCAAATATAGTTTTCTTGGAGTAGTTTTTTCACATACTTTGTAAATTTATGTTTCCCTTTAAAGATTTATATCTTATGTGACATTTATATTGATTTGACTGTAAATATATTTTGCTAAAGTATTAATCAAAACTTGAAGTTGAACTTTGTCAATTTTTTTAAATGAAGACCAAAATATATTTTTTTTTTTTTTTCAAGTTGCTGTAGTTCAAATGTTGTTTCTTTTAATTTAATAAAAGTAGTCAAAATGATTTATCTTTTGATCTTTTCATAATATGTTTCTGATATTTATAGGTTTCATGTTGCCGATATCAGGCGTGATTTTTATTCAGCTGATTGTCTTAAAGACCTATTTACAAATGTCGATGGCGACAAATAGTTCAATTTTTAAAAGCAATAAATTTATTTAGTAAGATTTAAATGGATTTTATCTATATTTGTAATATCGTAACAGTTAAACTGTCATTTCTCCTATAATGTTTTTTTTTATATATTTTTTATATTCTATACTCTTTTTTTACTTGTATAAAGCTTTAATGGTTTTATATTGATTTTTTATATATTTATTATAATTGTTCCACTTACTTAACAGTTCACGCCACAATATAGCTGAAATATTGCTGAAGTTGGCGTAAAACACCAATCAATCAATCAATCATTATGAGTGAGGCTTGAATATCGCTTGTTTTCAACTCGGGCTATTAAATTACACAATAATAATTAACGAGCTTCAGCGAGTTAATTATTATTTGTAATTAAATAGCGAGAGTTGATAACAAGCTATATACAAGCCTCGCGAGTTGTGAAACCTATTTCTCTTATGATAAATTTCATTTTAAACTGTTCTGTTGTGTTCTCCCAATTATGATAAGTTGGGAGAATTTAGTTTGTTGTGTTTGTGAATACGTTGAATATTGATTATGTACTTTAGACGTATTCTTAAAATGAATGTAAAGTCTAACAATATTTTTCCGTATATAAAGTAGAAACTATAAACAACGATAAGTGTTGTAGATGTAGGAGCTATGTTGCATTATAAGCAAATGTACACAACAATCAATAACAATGACAAGTACATTGTTCGACGCTGGTGACAATCCTTGGTATCTTTTCAGAAAGCTCAGTTGAATTGTAATCACAGTTTTAAACATTTATAATAAAATTAATATTTGCTCGTCAGTTGAGTGAAAATATTACGAATTATTTGTAAATAAATGTAGGTGTAAATTTCTCTGTATCTGTGGGAACTGATTCCGATGTCAATTTCCACGCGTTAATGATCTCAATATACATTACATCATGAAGGACAATAAAATAATATTTTTCATATTTCAATATATATATAAGTGGCCAAAACATATTCAACCGTTTTGGGGAAATTAATTAATATGTGTGTACACACGAAGCTCATTTTTTTTCATTTCTTCTTCTTTCCAATAAAATTTTTAAAAAATAATGCAGACGACATAATGAAATGGGCTCGGAATTAAAAATAACCAAAGAATGTCAATGACGTGGTTTTGACCCGATGTGTGACCTCTGGATCAACCAACGAAAATACGGCTGAAAAGTTATCTAATCATATGAATGGCCAATGAAATGATAGCATAAAAGTTATCACTAAGTGATAAGAACATTATCTAATCGTGTAAGAAATAGATATTGCTGCCACATCATAACAGAAAAAGTTTTATCATCAGGTACATATTTACGACCCCTAATTAAGCCAGTATCAGATATTCACACCACAGATATACAATTAACAATCCCTGACAGGCTCCAAGCATTAAGTCTCTGAAGGTGATCTATCAAAACATGTCTCTGACTGTATATATATATATCTTAAGATTATTTCGTCATGATTGTGTGAACCCGAACACTGTCACAAGATTAGTACTGATGAACTATTACCGTAACCATGATTGTAATGCAATATTATTGTGTAAGACGATTTGATTATTCAAAACAAGTCGTTACATAGCAGTACTTTATCTACAAGCTTCTGTCACAATAGATTTGCTGCGCCTCCATTGAGTAGCCAATTTGAAATAACAATAATCGAACATTCTATTAAAATTAATCAAAGCACCCTTCGATTGCATTCACAGACAGCAAACAAAGCCCAACGTTTGTGAAAATACATTTCAAGCAAACGACCGATGTCACAATGTTATGATAACTTTAAACACAAATTGTTTTTTATTGGATTTTTTGGGGCGTTTTTTCTAACAAAAATACTTATTTGCCTATCCGAGACTATAAATAACAAAATAAGGAAGTAATCGACAACTCAAGTTCTTCGGTGAAGCTTGCTCATGGGCCTAATTATTTGCTTCTGTGCGTTAATTCACAGCTTACCAGCAGATATTGCGGGGGAAGCAAATATGCTTAGGGGGGGAGTTTTGGACAATTTTTGCATGGTTGTCTGGAGAAAAAGGTAAGTTAGCACATTATTCAAACGCAAAAGTGTAAAAATGATGTATACCACAGAACCCAGCAATATATAGGCTACAAGATGGTCAACAGAAAAAAGATCTACGCACTATAGTTTCGACATAATTTCAAACTTCAAGGCGACCAACGATATTTTCTAAAATTTTACTTTTCCAACATGAAGACTATTGATTTCTAAATCATCACGTGCGGGAGGCGGGAGTTTTGGTCTGACCGACAAGTGGGTGGTACTTATCCGCTGATTACCTGTGCAATTGATGTAATTAAGTTTCCAATCATCATTTGAAGTTACGCAAAGAAAAGAGTGTCGTCTGCTACAGTTTTAAAATTTGTTTGCTCGTTATTTTGTTTGTTTGTTTTTTTACTGTATTTTTTTTTTTCATACTGCGAAACATTTTTAACAGAAAAGAGGCATTTATAAATTAAACTTTTCAAAATACTCTACAGTCAGTATAATAATAATATTAATGTTTTGTTTTACATTGACGATGGAAAATAGTAGCCAGGGAGATAGACAATAGTGCGCCCCCTTCGGGTAGTGTTCTATTGTCCACTTATCCGTGTGATTACCTGTGAATTGATGTAATCAAGCTTCTTATCATCATTTAAAGTAGTGACGTCTGCTACAGCGTAAAGATTTTTTTTTATTTTGACACTATTTTGGTTTACTTTTCATAATTTGAAATATTTTAAACAGAAAAGAACTATTTGTCAATGTAACTTTTCAAAATAGTCAACAGTCAGAATAATAATAATATTAAAGTTGTGTTTTGCATTGACTATGGAAAATAGTAGCCAGGGTGATTGACAATAGTGCACGACCCGAAAGGGAAAAGTTTTATTGATAAATTATAGTTCTATTCTTTTTAAAATGTTTCACAGTATGAAAAGTCAACAAAAAACTGTCAAAATAAAATAAAAATACGAAAAACAAATCTTAGCGCTATAGCAGACAACATCAATTGCACAGGAAGTACCACCCACTTGTCGGTCAGATCAAAACTCCACCTCCCGCACGTGAGGATTGGTGATGATTGACGTAGAAATCAATAGTCTTCACAACAGCAGTACTTACTATTGCAATAGTGCAGTCAACGCTATTTCTTTTGAAAACTATGCGAAAAAAAAAAACTGTTCTACTATAAAAGAACTATCTTTCAGGAGGTATAATAATAAATAATTACCGTCCATCCGCCATCTTCATTTTCTGTTTCCATGTTGCAATACACATTTATTATCTTTGATGTGCCTTTTGGAATTATTTTGTAAACTCCATTTCCCCTCTTCACATTGATCTCATCACAGTCTGTTGGAAAGAGTTCCTTCAAAACAACTGTAAAAGTACTATTATCTTTTATATTGTGTTATTTCATTTGAAAATTCAGTTTTCCTGGCTAATGTTGGCAATTTTTTTTATTTAGTGATTCTAGATATAAAATTCAAAATACTTATATATATAATACATATTAAGTCGGACAATATATTGGCAAACGGATAGTGAAGCAAAAATATAGCGGAAATTCTAAAAAAATAAAATAAAATTCTAAGACATGGCAATTTAAATGTAAAAAAGGAAACATCATGATAAAGACAAAAAAAGATTAACAAAATTCAACATAAAAACACACAGATTTTAAGCACTAGCAGTGTTCCTTCTCCCCCCCCNCCCCCCCCCCCCTCCCCAAGAAAAAAGCTGAAGGAGTCATCAGGTGCTCAAATTTACTCAACATATGTTAATTTAGTAACAATTATTTCCACTATGGAGTTAAAGATAAATTTCAATTAAGTATGACAAATATATATCGAGATTGGTCCATATTCATTGAACGACAAATAATTGGCCTGGCATGTCCATTAAACATAGCATCCAAACTAACATTCGAAATGGTCATACAACTAATTAAAATGAATTGCAGTTGAAGTAAACATATGTGTTATGGTCTCATGTTCATTTACTCCATATGTTTTTTATAAAATATATATTGGTTAATAAAAATACTTTCTGCAGTTCTTCTGACACTCTTTATCCTCTTTTTTCTAAGTAAGATACTCCAAATGATTCCTTTTTAGCTCACCCGTCCGTCTGCCTGTCAGTTTCTCCCTCGAAACCACTAAGCCAAATGTAACCAAACTTGGCCTGAATCATCACCAGAGTATGGCTCTTAAAATTGTATTCGATAAGGCGGCGGATCAAACAACATGGCCGCCGTTTACTAAAAAATAGAAAATAAGCTTAACTTGTAGCTTTTGGCCAGTAACTCATAAACCGTTACAGACATAAAATTATGACAGAGGGTTAAAATAATCAGCATGATGAGATCTACCTACCGTGCAATTTTGAAGAAATTCTGAAACCCATTTCGGAGTTATAGCCTTCAAAAGGCGGGAAAATTCAACATTGTCCGATTTTAATGAAATTTGGTTTCCAAATAGGTTTTGATGTTGCATCTTCAAAACTGATGTTAAAAATTGTTCGTTGACCGCCATTTTAAAAATGGGTGCCAAAAAAGGCGGGAAAATTCAACATTGTCCGATTTCAATAAAATTTGGTTTCCAAATAGGTATTGATGTTGCGACTTCAAAACTGATGTTAAGAATTGTTCGTTGACCGCCATTTTCAAAATGGCCGCTAAAAGGCGGGAAAATTCAATATTGTCTGATTTCAATGAAATTTGGTTTCTAAATAGGTATTGATGTCGCAACTTTAAAACCAATCTTAAAAATTTTTTGTTGACTGCCATTTTCAAAATGGCCACCAAAACAAGCGGGAAATTTCAACATTGACCCATTTCAATGAATTTTTTTGTCCAAATAGATATTGATGTTTCGACTACAAACCTGATGTTGAAAATTGTTGGATAAACGCCATTTACAAAATGACGTCTCGATTTCAAAACTGGTGTCAAAAGTGGTCCTTAGCAAGAACGTTTTTTGTCGAAAAAGCCCAACAAAGAAATGTAGTAAACAACGGCAGTAGAATACCGAAGGAACAAAGGGGTGATATTCACAAAAATCGAAGTCCAAAGACAGGGCAAAAACGAGAACACAGAAAACAATGACGTTAGACACAAAAACAATGACGCCAGACAGACACAAAGCACAGAACCAGAAACCACAACATTCAGAACAAAGGCACTCACAGTGTGAACTCCAGTGAAACTGAGAGTGACATCAGGTGCTCCGGAAGGGTAAGCATGTCCTGCTCTGTTAACAGCACCCGTCACACTGTGAGTGATTCAATCCGGGAAAATGTCAAAGTCGGTAGTCAAATCCGGGAAGACGTGAATCTAGCTGAAAATGTCCACTTTCATTTGGGATACTGACACGTCATATCTTTCAATGATGCTATGGTGACGGCCATAGAATTTCTTGAGGGATGAAATTAACAAAGGTTGAACAAATCCCTGACTAAGCAGCTTTTGGGACAGTGTTTTTGCTCTGTTCAAAAAATCACTGTACAAACTACAAGCTCGACAGTAACGAATCAACTGTGAAATGTACACAAATGTAAAACATGATCAGACTTTAAATACTGTTCAAGATATTGGTGGTGTTCGAGGTACTTAAGTTTGAGACTGAAGATCAAATGTATAACTTAACAATGTTACCATGATTGTGGCATCTGAAAGCCCGGTGAGCGATACAAGCTCCTGAGATCCCATAGTTTTTTTTTTAATCTGTAGTGCATACTACACCGGCAACTCGTCAAAATCCGAACATCTACCTTAAGAGCTATAGGCTAGGCTATCGAGCGCGGATGTACGGTGTCCATACTTGCCTACCGGCGAGGGCGATGCGCTTCCTTCGATCCCCAAGGACAGGGGCACATTCCCCCTCTGCGGTGCAGTTCCGGCACACTTGCGGTACAGTTCCGGCACACTTCCGCTATAGTTCTGGCGCACTTGCGGTATACTTCTCGCACACTTGTGGTGCAGTTCTGCCACACTTGCGGTATAGTTCTGGCACACTTGTGTGAAAGGTCTTGCACACATGTGTCACAATACTGGCTGCAGTGGCAGTTTAGGAAAATTTCATGGTTGTATTATATACCATATCATCTCTGAAACCTTGAATAAATACTAAGAAAGTACTATTATCCGGGATGGAAAGGGGGGAGCAAAATTTCATGGACTTTGTGGTAAATTGAAATCCAACCAAATACCAATTTTCAGCTATTAATTTGCAATGAAATGCTGTCAAAGCACGAGAATTTAAAACTCTTGAAGAAACGTTTTTTGCAAAACCACCAAATTTGACATCCACTGATGAAAGTACTTTCACATAAAGTGAAAAGGTTCAGACAGATAGATGGACAAACAGATAAAGGTAAAACTGTATATCCCCTCTAATTTTTATGTAATAATTGCAATATTACATTTTTTTCAATGAAACATATCAAGAAAGTATGTTTTTAGTAAAATTTAAAAGAAAAAACATACTGATCATGCTGATCTTTGAAGTTTCAGAAAAATTAACCAAAAATGTAATAAAATATTTTTTTAATCCAATTTCTGAAAAATGTGTAAGGTAGAATTAAGGAAAAAAACTGGTCTTTGCACGTTTTAAGGAAACTGACGAAATTTGAATCAAATATTTTCGCAATCAAATAATAATGATTAATTGATTGTTGTTTAATGCCAACTGCAGCAATACTTCAGCTTTATCGTGGAATGTATAAATGTTTTACTGACATATGTTTTCAAAAATAAATGGTTGCCAGTGAATATTACAATAGATAATTACATGTAAGTCTGAAAAAAATGTACCAATTAACTGGTATAAAAAAAATTGCTAAAATATTTAATGACTTTATGCAAAAATATAAAAAAAATCTTTGACATTTTCAGGGAAACAATTCCAAAGATGGGACTTGAATCGAAATTATTAAAACTTTTTGAACATTTGAACACCAAATGCAATGATTCTTCATTAAAATGAGACTTAAATCGATTCAAAAATGTTGGAGAATATTTTAGTCGCAAGTAAAATGCTGCGGACAGACAGAGACAATAACATTATCCGCCATCTTACATTCAAAATTGCAGGTATAACAATTATCTAGCTAAACTAACATAAATCAAAGATTTGTGTAAAGTGCACTAGCTATATATATTTAGTTGTAAAGCATGGTCTTGTAAATACTTTATATTGTTAGCAGCAAATAAATGAAGCTCAGTTTGATTGATATGCTGCATAGTAATACATGCATTTCTGATCTGTGCATTACTGAACTACGTTCACCTGTACCTAAATTTGATTGGTTGTCTATCCACTTGTTTTGATTACATAAGTGTGTTTCTGGCGCACTCCTGGCCCACTCTATTCATTGTTTCTCATCTAATACAATAGAACTTTCCGGCACACTTCTGGCATACCATAGTTTAAAATGATTTCAAACAGATATTTATGGTACACTTCTGGCACACTCTTCAGTGCGCCAGAACTTTGCGGTTAAGATGGTTTTGAGTGCCGCAAGTATGCCAGAACAACACCACTAGCGATGCTGTTCTTCACACTTCTGGCACATTGATCAATGTGCCGCAAATTGGCTGCAAACTTATTTTTTGTAAGGAGAACAAAATTTAACCATGTGATCATTATGAATGTCCTAGATGTCAATATGATAAATTAAATTTGTCATACATTTTTGACAGTTGGGTAAATGTTTTAACAGTTTGTGACTTCGACTTCATTTTACTACAGTTAGTTACCAGTAGACAATATTCATAGGAACTTGGATCATGGTAAAAAAAACTTTAACAGAGCGAATGCATTTCAAACTAATATTTAAACTGTGCGTTCTCTATTCTTCTGTTTTCTTACAAAAATCAAGTCAAATTTATGCCCGAATTCCATGGACAAAAAAAGCTTTGAAAAACAACGGCAGCAGAATAGCAAAGGACCAATACACAAAATTGCATAAATCAAAGTCCAGAGACAAGGCAAAACGAGAACACCAGAAGACACACACTATACAAACGACCACTACAATGAATATAACCAGATGAGTCCGAAAAACTGACAAATACCAAAACATGAGTAGCGAACGTCCTTACTTTCGGAATCCTCGGTTTTATCTATTTAAAAGCGTTATAATATTTTGCTTATGGATCCCCTTATTTTATTTCCATAATTTATTTTATACCTCTTTCAATGCATCACGTAAAAAATTCATTATGTTATATTTATTTTTAACATTCATTTAGGGTCAAACTTTGCTGATGTTAATCCTATGAAAAATTCAGAGGTGATCGGATTCCCGCCAAATTTTCAATAACTTATATCTCAAAACGAGAACATCAACCTGTCACTTGAATTACTTCTTCATTAATTTTTTGAAAAACATATCACATTTATTTGATATCCTATTTATTTTCAAATTGAGTTGCGAACCTCCTAAAGAAGCTATTGAGAATTTACTAGAATTGTTGTACAACTAATTTTACTTACCAAGTAGTTCTGACTTTCCATTCAGTGCTTATTATTACTTACCAGCGACTGTAGCTACGTCTGCTTTTCCATAAGGATCTTCATCTGAAATATAGGAATTACGAGATAACCATACTGTATTTTAGGATCTTAGGGTGTAAATCGTAGATTTTACTTTCGCAAACATAGTTTTCTGGCGACGCGTTAGCGGAGTCGGAAAACGGACGTTTTTGACAGTAAAATCTTAGATTCATCCCTGAAGATCCTAAAATACAGTTTAGTTATCTCTATTCTTATGCAAAATCGGAAAAAAGAACGGTTAAATCTAGTTTAAAAATACAGGACGTTTGGTGTGCGTCTACGCAATTACGTTGCTATCGGTTCCGACAGTAAATTGTGGATTCTATCTCTAAAAATTTTGAAGCTACCCAATCAAATTAGCGTTACAAACATAAGTGCATTAGAATAGTGCTTTGATGAGTTTATCTTTAAATTCGCAAAACAAGATGCAGTATTGATATGATATTGCTTTACAAGTATTTCGTGATTTATTGAATACCGAGGGTATTCACCAGCCCAGTATTCAGTACCTCGGTGCTGACACGAAAGCCGGTTCTATTTGGAACATTGCAATATCTAAATTTTTGTACATTTTGTTGAAATCAAAGGAGTATCTCCTTCATTCAAAGATCTGTCCTTAGCTGATTTTGGCTTTAATTAAGATCATATTGGTTATTTGTTCTCTATCAGTTTTTAGACATCTTTCCAAAAATTAAGATTTTATCTGCACTGAAGAGACATAAGTTGTTGAAATCCGCATATGCAGAACCAAAATTCGCAGTAATTTCGGTATATAGTTATTTATTCAAATCGTCAGTATCCCTTAACCTCGTTTTGTGAACTTAAAATCTTATAATCGAAATTAGTTGATTAATTCAGAAAATCTGTCGTAAATAAATATTGCTAGTTTGATTATATCGTTTTTTGGGGGGTTTTTTGTTTTTTGTTTTTTTGTTGTTTTTGTTTTTGTTTTGTTTTTTTTTTTTTTTTTTTTTTTTTTTTTTTTTTTTTTTTTTTTTTTTTTTTTTTTTTTTTTTTGTTTGTTTGTTTTTTCTTTGTTTGTTTTTTTTTCAATAATAAGATGTACACATAAGTTATTTTTTACTTAAAATTTCAAGTTTTCAATTCAATGGTTGGTATGAAAATTAAGGTTGTTGTTGATAACATTAAAGTCAACCGGGGGCTTCAATATCAATTGTCACAATCCCTAATAAAAAAAACATTTTGGATATTGTTTCCTGTTAAAATAACTCTTTTGCTAAGAAGAATGATTTTTGAACCATGATCCCAATATATAAATTATAAAGGTCTTCATGCAGATAATATTTTTGACATTACATGTAATCATATTATGATTTAATCCGCGTACGAGATTGAATGTGACTTTACATTTTGCTATGACTTACGTCTAGTAGAATTTACGACTACGTTTTTTAAGATACGATTTTAAGGAGGTTCATTCTTTAACACTCTTTATGTTGTTTATATCAATGATTTCTTGAAACCTATTTTAAATGATGAAGCAATGTAGACTAAAAGGAATCATGAAAATAAATATATAGGTCCGTGTGCTTTTAACTAAGAAACAAAACTTTAAAACAAATTGGCGGGAAACGGATTTCTTTAGATTTTCCCTTAGTTTAACATCAGGACTATTTTTTTTCTAAAAACTTGGAAGTGATATCAAAATGTTATGAAAACTTGTCAAGTGTTTTCATTTGACCTATAGAAGACATTTATCAAATATAAAATGGGGGTCCGTTTGATAAATTCTTTAAGCCATTGAATTGAAGAAAACCAGAGGAGTTCCGAAATCTGACACAAAATCAAAAATGTGATGAGTGAACCACCTTAATTTCAAAATGATTAATTTTCCTAGCATGGAGAGAAACATTCCTACTTCTCCTATGACAGAGTGTATGTTTCATAATTGATTCTTTATGCGAAAGTTTCCACCAATTGATGGACTTTCTTATCACACAAAGTCATCTGTGTAACCGCCTTACTAACCGTGGCTTAAAAGTAAGTGAGAACCGAACCGTCAGTCTAAAAAGAACAATCCAAGGACAATGGCAACGTCGGAAAAACAAAAAAACGAAGACATAACATGGGCATGACACAGAAAAGAAAATGAAGACACGCAAAGAAAATCCATCTCAGGCGATCATTGAAAAAGTTTTTTTTTACAGATAGGAGTTACTTATGGAAAAAATGAAGTTTCTGTCCGAACTTTGATTAAACATTCACTTAGTACTTGCACGATAATTCTTTTAACTGTCTACGATATTTCAATAACAATTGCTCTTAAATTGCTCCAGACACTACTGTAGTCGAAGGTTAGGTTTTAACAATAAAAGGACATGGAATAAATGCACATGAGTATCTGAAAAAACATGTAAAAAGCAAGCAATGGTGAATAAAAAGGATATGGAGTAAATGCACATGAGACAAAGTCTCTACAAATACACGGTAAAAAACAAGCAAAGGAACAATTCTTTCATTTTGTTATCATCTTGAAGTCAGCATGAGGCCTTCAACAAGGAGCTATGCTCATAAGAGGCCCTAGCTAGGGTAAGTACGCCATTGTAGGCGTTATATATCGTCCTTTGTTTAAAAGGATTTCCATTAGATATTTGAGTGGATTTTCATTGTTTGGGTGATCAGGCTAATTAACAGTTAAGTAAGTGAGAACCAAACCGTCAGTCTTAAACGAACAATCCAAGGACAATGGCAACATCGATAACAAAAACATAAAATGAGCACGACAAAAAAAAAGAAAAATGAAGAAACGCGCATATTCAAAAATTAACAACACGGACCCAAAAAAAATCTTGGACGAGATCAAGTGCACCGGGAGAGTAAGCATCCCCTACTTCTAATAAGACACGTGATCATGTCAACTCCGGTAGTAAAGTCAAATCCGGTAGAGGAAAAACAAACTTTATTGGTGGCTAAGAGAAAAATCTGCTGTCATCTGAAAAACAGATATCCCATAGTGGTCCACAAGATCGTGATGTCGACCTAAAACATCTGTAGTGATGACTTCAAATTATGGGTTACATACCCTTGCTTAGGTTTTCTATTTGTAAGCAACCGAGTTCTATCAAGGTAGTCACTGTATCGACTACAGGCCCTTGAGTAGCGAATTAGTTGGGAGATGTAAATTCAATATGCCGGTGCTTTTGGAATGTTGCTACAAAGAAAATGGAAGTTAACTATTGGAAAAGGGAAGTCATCGCGTTTGTTATTAAGCTTAGTTTGTAGTGTACCTCTGTTGTCAATTTCGAGATGAAAGTCAACAAAATGAGACCGCGGTGGAAGTATCTGTAGTATCCTTAATATTTAGCTCTTTTTGATAAATAAGGTGAAGAAAACACCACATCAATGGTTGTTTAGTGCTAGAATATCAGCTATATAGTGGACGCTGTAATTAAAGGACTTGGCCAATTTTTTTTTACATTAATTTTGAATTCAGCCTTACATGAGTGGAGAAATAGATCGGCTTACACAGTTTGTACCCATTAGAATTCCGAAAGTCTGTTGAAAAACAAGTCCTCCAAACTGGATAAATATTGTCGATCAGATATTCTAACATTTTAATCACATATTCCTCTGTATATTTTTTCTGTGATTCAGAGTCGTATTTCACAAAGTATGCTTCATATCCCTTCATTGTTAATTATTCTCTGTCTAAAACAATGTACCTATGTCTTCACTCGTCTTTCTTATTGGCGAAACATCTATGAATTAAATCTTTCAGCCGTGATTTGAATTGTTCATGAGAAATAGTAGTATTAAGTGAGAAGAAGTCAAAAGTTGTAATGTTACTGTGTGCTGATGATCTCGATTGTAAGATGTCAAGCAGATCTTTATGTTTTTAATATCCACATTTCATTTACACCTTGAAAAGCTGGTATCAAAATTGAAGGCCCTCTTTTACGGCTGCCAAGTTGAAGGTTAATAGCTTAAAAATAGGTTATAAGATCGTTTTGAAGATCCGTTGTTTGTATAGGCATGTGTGTAATTTTGGTACCTAGTGCAAGGAGCAGAGATTAGTGTCTTCATCTTTAGTTGAAATTCTAAAGGAAAGCAAACCAGATTTATGGTTTTGTAATATCTTCAGGGTAGTAGCCTTGTAGGTAAGATTGCACTGGGTAATACAAATGCCTAGTTCTTCTTTTAAACAATCCATGTAATTTTTACCAGTGAAATGATGTTATTAGGGGCCTTATCTGCCGGAACGACAACATAAAGTGGGGTCCACACATAAACCTCTCATAAAGTTAACTTGAAGCAGTCATAAAAGCTGCTCTAAGTTAACTTAGAACAGGTATCAAGTCTGCTCTAGAGCAGCTCTAAGTCTTCTCTAGAATCCTGACCGCTCTGGCCAGACATTACTGCTCTGACCTGTTCTACCCATGACCGTTCTACCAAAGTCTTTTGTGGCGTTGACCGTTCTACGTAAGTCTGTTCTGGCCATGACTGCTTTCAGCTGACCTGTTCTAGCTATGACCGCTCTCATACCAGTTCTTGTCACATCCCTGGTAAATATTCATAACGTGTCCCATATACACGTATTTCATATATATCAATTTAAGTTATATTATAAAAACAAAATTTTAAATAAAAATTAGAATTTTGCAATAAATTATTCGGATATTAAATTGCATTTTGCTGGTAAGTGCTGTTATTTGCGGATAATCATTTACCTGTGTTTATCCAGGTAAATTAAAAAATGTAAGAGTTATTTCCCTTTTCGTGATATACCCGAAAACTGAATCGCAAAAAGTTTTCCGAAAATTTATTATTATAAATAATTGATTGATTGATTGAATATTGTTTAACGTAGTAATAGCAGTATTTCAGCTATTTCAAGACGAGAACAAGTTTGTTAATAAATAATCACTTTGGGGTATGGAAAGGGCCATGGGACGGGAAATTCTGACTTCCACTGGAAAAGTAGGGTGAAATCGTCAAGGGCGGGGAATTTAGCCTTGTAGCCGATCACCTACGGACCACCCCAAAAAGAGCTTGCTACAAGGGTTCTTTAACGTACAGGAAGCGTGGCATTTATTCCAACACGTTGACCTGAGTTTACATCCCATCCGAAAGATCGGTTGTGTATTTCGGTTTTAGGACGTACCATGGCAGCACATCCGGAAAAAGCGTCCCCATAAAAACATAAACTGGTGAAATTTTCATGGCTAAACAAACAAACAATCATGTTCAGAGTAACTACCATATACCTACATCATCTAAGATATGTGACATTTAATAATCAATAGACACTCATATACGATAGACGTGTATCAGTTGTAGAATATGGCCAACCCCCACAAAGACAAAACTGTTCAGCAACACACACAAACTTCCAAACCTAAAATAGTGACAAATAAAGATCCTAACCAGGCAAGTTTTAATACCGACCCAAATAGTCTTCTTATATGGAGAAGAATTTGTCTTGTGAGATATTATTTAGTCCTGGGAACCTACAATAATGTCAATGTCAAATGGTCGGATTATGATGTGAAAAAAATAGTGTGACTTGTAATGACGAGAATAAACCGTTTACTTTCACACTCCCAGCCAAAAATTTATTCAGATCCAGCATTGAAGTAACAATAAATGATGAGAAATTGTTTGTCGTTAACATTTATTACACTACAAACAAAATACATATACAAGGAACACACTGCCAAGATTGGGCAACCTCTGAATTTGAAAAATTACAAAGTAATATTGTACAGAAATGTGGTAATCGTACTGAATCTTTAGATAGACTAATAAAGGCACATGATTTCCCGGGTTTCTTTAAACTTCCTACACAAGAGCATAATTTGGATGAATCTGAGACCGAGGTGAAAACAGTTGACGAATCGGAACAAGAAAAGAATGTAAGTAACCATCAAACACGACAATCAAGTGAGACTCAGAGTAACAATGAAAATGAACACAATCAACCTGAACAATGTATGACAAAAACTGGATGTAAATGTAGTGAAGACATTGAAATTCTTAAAAACTCTATACACAAAATTGAGACATATCTGGTGGAAAAAGCTACAAAAACACAGAGATTAGTCGATGTTTGTGAACATTTGATTAAGAAATTTGAACTTCTGGAAAATTTTGAACCTAAATCAAGGGATAATGATATGAAAAAATTTGAGCATTTTAAACAAGAAGTAACTGAAGTTGTAAAGCAAAGTATACAAGAATGTACACCAACTTTAGAGATGAACGAGGAAAATAGACAAATTGAATACTTTAAACGTGAAATATGTGAAAGTGTAAAACAGAGCATAAAACAGGAGTGTGCAACTAATATTGAAAGAAACAATGATAAGGTATTACATGTATTAAAACAACAAATGGAAAATATACAAATACAAAATGACAAAATGAAAAATGAAATTATTGCAATGCAACAAGAAACTATTTTGCAAAATCAACAAACCCTTAATGAAAAAAGGATTGAAAATGAGT
>MJUU01058383.1:246596-290959 GCA_002080025.1 Modiolus philippinarum | reverse complement strand
AGTCCAAAATTTTTGGACCAACCGCTATGGACCTAGGGTCCGTAAACCGTTTTTCGGGGTCCAAAATAGAGGTTTTTTTGCTTATATCTCAGAAACAGTAAGAGATAGACAGAAACTTAAAAAGCAAAAATGTTCAGTTTAATATGACCTATAAAATGACATCAAGGAAAAAATTCCTAGTCCTTAGCAACATAATGAAATCCTTAGCAACCATATATTTTTTTAGTATATCTTGGAAACTGTGATAGATAGTTGATAACATGTAATAAATAAAATGTGTATTTTATCAAGATCTACATTTAATATATTAGGTCAAAAATTATTGGACCAAGCGTTATGGACTTAGGATACGAAAACTGTTTTCCGGGTCCAAAATTGAGGTTTCTTGCTTATATCTCAAAAACTGTAAGAGATAGAAAAAAACTTTGAATTGCGAAAATGTCTGGCTTTATATTACCTACAATATCACATTAAAATCAAAGTTCAAAGTCCTTAGCAACCATAGATTTTTTTCGTGATAAATGATTTAACCCGTAAACCGAAAGAGATGGCTAATGACATGTTATGGGGAAAATGTTCAGTTTTACAAAATACAACTTTGTTAACGATTTAAATTTTTTTGTTCTATGATTTAACTCGTAAACTGTAAGAGATGGCTGATGACATGTAATGAAGAAAATTTTTTCTTGTTTCATCAAGCCAAAACACTTATTACGAGACTTTGCTAAAAATTTTCCTCGGGTAGACCTACATTTGTTCTCTGAACAAATGACTTATATTTTGTTTTTGCTTTTGTTTTTGGTTTTTTTTTTAATTTAAGGCATTTACTAGCCTCAAGATCTATAATATAAAACATCCATTAGCTGCTTTTTCAGTGATATATTTTGTCATTGCCTAATTTGAAATTTTATATATGTATAAAATATTTTACGAAAGGATATAGGGTAAATGAACATGAGACGATGTATAAATACAATTTTGCATTAATTACATTTTTTGCTATTCCTATCTTTGTGTGCATGGATCTTATTTTTTGTTGGCATTTTTACTTAATTTGTAATAATTCTATTATTGAATACAAATTATCAAGGAGCTTACTTTAAAAATCATTGACGCCACAAAAAGAATACGACAGAAGCTTGATAAAAATAGAGCATCACCGAGTTAAACATTGTCAATCTGGTAACAAACATGAAATTTACTTAAAACTTCATGACGTAGAAATTTTGCAATGATTTGTCAAAGACCAAAGATTTGACATAATATTATTAATGACACTTGCAATAATGTCTCTATTTCTTTTTTATTTTCATTTTAGATTACAAAATAATCCCTGAGTCTTGCAAAGTTTATGATGGCGCCTTTGCTGCAGAACCATCGTCATCCGTTAGAAATGTTGATCTGTGGAAAAGAGCAAGGTAAGCAAGACGTGATATCAAGGCAAAAACCACAGTAAAAACCAAAATTTTATTTATATCAGATTATCAATGTCTCAAGGGGCACAAGTAACTCTCCTTAAATGAAGTATTTATTTTAAAAAAGGATCCTAAATCGATTCATTTTGTCCATTTTTTGCGGGCAGGTGTCAAACATTTGTTTCCGGATGATAACTCAAAAGCCTGACATCAAATCGAAATGAAACCTAGATATATTGTTGAGTATTATTTTGGAGAAAGTAGATCAAAGGTCAAGGTCACGGTGACGGAAAATAGACTGAAAATTTCAGAATGATTTGGTTTATTGGATGATAACTCAAAATGATTACATGCAATTGAAATGAAACTTGGGTATGTTGTTGAGTTCTAGGAGGGAAGGAACTCTAATGATTGTGAAGAAATTAGATCTAATGTCAAGGTCACAGTGACTGAAA
Source organism: Modiolus philippinarum (assembly GCA_002080025.1). Classification (NCBI taxonomy): domain Eukaryota; kingdom Metazoa; phylum Mollusca; class Bivalvia; order Mytilida; family Modiolidae; genus Modiolus; species Modiolus philippinarum. The sequence goes on along the minus strand of MJUU01058383.1, from coordinate 289,089 downwards.
ATAGACTGAAAATTTCAGAAAAATATTTGGTTTCCGGATGATTACTCAAAAAGTTTACATCCAATTGAATAACAAAATACCGAAATTACTGTCAATTTATTTTCTGCATATGCGCATTTCGACAACGTATGTCTCATCAGTGCAGATAAAACCAAAACATTTGGAAGTCCATTATCCGAAAAACGTGTAAAAGCTGATAGAGAACAAATAACCAAAAGGGTCTAAATAGAAAAGCCAAAATTCAGCTTAGGACAGAGCTTTGTATGAGGGAGATACTCCTTAGTTTTAAACAAAATTTAGTAAAATTTAGATATTGCAAGTTTTAATGGTCAGCACCGAAGTACTGACTACTGGGTTGGTGAATACCCTCGGGTACTAACAGTCCACCAGCAGAGGCATCGGCCCAGTAGTAATAAATAACAAAATACCGAAATTACTGTCAATTTATTTTCTGCATATGCGCATTTCGACAACTTATGTCTCATCAGTGCAGATAAAACCAAAACATTTGGAAGTCCATTATCCGAAAAACGCGTAAAAGCTGATAGAGAACAAATAATCAAAAGGTTCTAAATATAAAAGCCAAAATTCAGCTAAGGACAGAGCTTTGCATGAGGGAGATACTCCTTAGTTACAAAATTTAGAGATACAAAATTTAGTAAAATTTAGATATTGCAAGTTTTAATAAAGTCGGTTTTCGGGTTTTCGATTTTCGATTTTTCGGGAATGAAACTTTGATATGTTGTTGGGTTCTAAGAGGGGAGGAAGCCTTTTGAATTTTTGAGAAAGTAGATCTAAGATCAAGGTCAAGGTGACCGAAAAAAGAATGAAAATTTCATGAAGATTTGGTATCCCGATGATAATTGACCTTTTGAATTCTTAGAATTTTGGATATTATAGGTTGGGAAGATAATAGAGAGAAAATATAGAAATATATATTTTAGATAATGTATTATTGTATTAGTTGTAATGTGTCGTCTTTTCTTCTGTTTTAGTTGTATTTTGACATTTATTTAACGCTTTACGGCAGGTTTATTTCTGCATGATAAAATGTTGACTATTTTCACAGACATTACTGCCTATAGCATATAATGAATTATTAAATCCCGTCGTCTATTTCTTGACATAAGACCTAGGACAGAGATCTATTTGTATCAAAAATATCGTTAAAACTGACTAAAACATAGTTGTAAGCTGTCGAAATGGTCATACGCAAAAACAACATTTACAGTAAATTGTGAATGAAAAAGATATGGAGTAAATTCACATGAGACAAAGTCTCTACAAATACATGGTAAAAAACAAAGGAACAACGCTTTTATTGTTGTTCTTCATCTTGAAGTCACCATGAGGCCTTCAATAATGAGCTTTGCTCATACCTCATAGTAAGTTCAAGACGGCTCCTACTACCGGTTTGAGCGGAATTCTTTGCTAATTGTCGAGCAACGCTACATCCATATCTTCATTGGTCATGGGTGCAGCATTGTCATGAAACATTAATGAAACTGGCAAAGTGCTCTTACAATCACCTGAATAGTGAAATGTTGGAATATGTCACATTGTGACAAATTAAAAAGGCCTACCACACTTAAAGAAATAAGGAAGCAATTATTGTGGAATAATAGATCAATTAACTTTGTAAATAAAACTTTAGTTTTTGAAAACTAGATCAAAAGTGATATTTTTGTGTAAATGACATAATCGACGAGAATGGATGTATTTCACAAGAAATTATTATGAACAAATTAAAATGTCATCCTTTGCCTGACAAAAGCACTAGTGTTTTAAGCTAGTGGACGATTACAACATATGGACAAACACAGGGCACTCATCAAGTCGAATGTAAGAAAACTTGGCATTATAAAATAGTGATGTGATAGTAAGTTCGATAATTAGTTATTTGTTACCACTGGTCGATGCCTCTGAGAGTGAACTGTTAGTCCCCCAGGGTATTCACCAGCCAAGTAGTCAGCACTTCGGTACTGACCCGAAGGCCGATTTTATTGGAATCTTGCAATATCTAAATCTGTGTTAATTGTTTTTTTTAAACAACAGATAACATTTTTATTCACCAGATAGCTTGTTACATTGGCCATTAGGAGCCGAAGCTCCACCTAATGGTCCTTGTTGTATTCCGCTATTTACCCAGGGTAGTGTATAGCTGCTGCAAAAATACATAAATATATCACATCATTACAGTATTTGAATTCAAAATAAACATTTTTTTATCATTATTAACTTAGGATTTTCATTTTCTGAATAAACTCTTTGCTTAAATTCATTGGCAAATACATTGAAAATATTTATATATTTTGTTCTACACTCAGATATATAGTATGATTTGTAAATAGAAAACTAATATTGTTAAAAAAATAATTAAACCAGAAATATGACTCATCAAACATTTATACCCTAAAGTAAGGTGTTTTAATGTTATCTTTAAAGATATATTACATTTAATGAGAATTTCATATATTTTTTCCCAAAAATCTACCAGACAAGAACAAGATATGAAATAATGTTGATAATCTTCAACATTTCCGCAAAAGTTACAACAGTCATTGTCAGTTATTTTTCATTGCAATAACACTTTTTTAATTGGAATGATATACTGAATAAGTTTCTACCTAAATATTTTTAATTTATTCTCTTGTATATATGCAAAAATGAATTTATATATCTTATCAACAGACAAAAGTTCTTTTATGTTGAATAATATGAACCACTTACTTAAACCGAAAGATGGCTCGAATTTATTTTCCATGAAAAACTCACATACACATTTATTTGATATAGCGGAAATATCTGAATTATTCGATAAAATTTTGTGTCTTTTGAAGTTAACCACACTCTTAACAGAATTATCTGATTTTAAAATTAGTTTCCATTCTTTTGGTAGAGATTGTCTAAGAATATTAATTTCAGCCATCCAATTTGATTTATTTTTTAATTTGTTCATAATAATTTCTTGTGAAATACATCCATTCTCGTCCATTATGTCATTTACACAAAAATATCACTTTTGATCCAGTTTTCAAAAACTAAAGTTTTATTTACAAAGTTAATTGATCTATTATTCCACAATAATTGCTTCCTTATTTCTTTAAGTGTGGTAGGCCTTTTTAATTTGTCACAATGTGACATATTCCAACATTTCACTATTCAGGAATATGTTTCAAATATTCATGAACATTAACATTATTCGTCTGAAAAAATAACCAATTTATACCCAAAGCATTGAAATATTTTAGAGGTAAAACTTTCCAATTAACCATATCTTCATTTACTAATCGTTTAACCCAATAGACTTTTAGAGATATAAAATGACTCTTAAAGTCAATCATTTGTGAACCCCCATGTTTATAAAACCCGTTTATTGTATTCCGTTTTACTTTGTCTGGTTTGTTGTTCCAAATAAATTTAAAACATCTACTCTCTATTTTTTTAAAATGAATATTTGGCACTGTACAAACAGACCCAATAAATGTAAAAATTGGCAAAAGAAGTGCCTTAATTATCAAAATTATCCTAAACTTGACAAGTTTATTTTTTGCAACGCATCAAGCAACTTATTCATTTTATTTATTCTATTTTCCCAGTTTAATTTTTCACATTCGTTTTTACAACAGCCAAAGTACACCCAAGAGTTTTTACTGGTCCATTTGTCCAATTAATTTCTGCAATTTTATCTCTACACGATTTTAATTTTCCTACCCACATTCCCTCCGTTTTATTTCTTTTAAATTTTAATCCCGAGAAAGACTCAAATATTCCTATTTCGTTCATTGCCAGCTCGACATCTTGTTTTGAATTACAAAACAGGGTGGTATCATCCGCCAACTGAGAAATTTTTATACTGTGATTTTGTTGATCTATTTTAATATTAATCCCTTTAATACCTTTGTTGCCCTGCAACCTTGAAGCCCATATTTCTACGGATAAAACAAAAAGGAAAGCAGAAAGAGGACATCAATGTCTTATTCCTCTCGTATTTTCAAAGACCTCGGATATCCATCCATTATTCATGACACATGTTTGTAGATGGCCGTATAGAGTTTTAACCCAACCACACAATAAAAGAATCATTAAACCTAAAATGTTTTAAAACAGTTAGCATAAAATTCCATTCCAACGAGTCAAAAGCTTTAGAAAAATCCACGAATGATATTGCCCCTTCAATTTTGTAAAATTCAGTATAGTCTATAATATCTTGTATTTGTCTAAGATTAAAACCTATGAATCTCCTTTCTACATAGCCTGTCTGATCATTATTCATCATATCTGGAAGAATTTGTTTCAAACATTGCGCAAGAACATATGACAACAGTTTTAAATCAAAATTCAAAAGAGAAATGGGTCGATAATTATCTAATGAAAGATGATCCCCCTTTTTAAAAAGAAGTGATAGTACACTTCTTTTTAAAAAGGGGGATCATCCCTCAACTGTGATATCCCCATCACAAATAAAATGATTAATTTCATTTATTTTTGGAGTACGATCTGTATCAAATATATACTGATCTCTTAGTTCTTTGTCTGGGTTACTCGATGAATATAATTTTTCGTAATAAGTCTTTATACATCTCAAAATATCCCCCTGATCTGTAATAACCTCTTAAATAAATTGTAAGAAACTAATGAGTGTCTCCCTCATGCAAAGCTCTGCCCTTAGCTGACTTTGGCCTTCTATTTAGATCATTTTGGTTATTTGTTTCCTATCAATTTTTAAACATCTTTGAGTTTATGACCTATCAAATATTTAGAGTTGATATGCATTAAAGGGATATAAGTTGTCGAAATGTGATACGGAAGCGTATTAGAGTCACGCATTTTTGGCCAGGTTGCATGGTTTGCGGCGGCGGGCTGGGAAAAAGGGTACCTATTGTTTAAAATCAACTCCGCCTACAGTTTTCCTATAATGTAATTATAGGGATTTTGTCACATGAACATTAACTCAATATACCTTTATTTGATCAATGAGGAACTTATTCATTTTTTGACGTTTAGATTGTATCTGCACTGAAGAGACATAAGTTGTCAAATGCGCATATACAGAAATTAAATTCACAGTAACTTCGGTATTTAGTTATTTCAACAGAGGGTACCTATATTTCTTCCTTTAGTATTTAATCCAGATCTTTGAAACTTAACAGAATGTCTCTCTATATATATATTGAAGATGTTCACCTGACTTTATTTAAAAAAAAATTATTTATTTTTCCGGACTTAGGAACTTAGTCATTTTTACCGACATTTTTAACGGAGGGTACCTATTTTGTGAAATCAACTCATCCTGAAATTTTTTAACCCAGATCTTTGAAACTTTACAGATTGTTTTAATACACATGTATATTGAAGATGTGCACTTGGCTTTTTTAAATTATTTAGGATATGTTTTTCTACTTTTCCGGACTTAGAAACTAAGTCATCTTTATTGACATTTTCAACAGAGGGTACCAACTGTGTGAAATCACTTGATATTTTAAAAAGAGGGTACCAGTACTGTAAAATTTAGTTCTCTTACACTTTTCCTGTAAGATCCTTGAAATTCAAAAGCATATTCTATACAGCCCACATAGACCAATTTACTTGAAATGTCCATTGAATAAGGATCCTATAAAACAAAAACACCAAAAACGCAACCCGGCCATTTGAGTCTTTGACCCAATTTTTTTAATACTTTGCGTAAAAAGTCAAGACTGATTTTAAATTGATAGATAAAGTATTCAATCTTACAAGTGTACGGGTGTGTACGGATAGAGTTTGGTTTTCAGGTTTCATTATAAAAGTTAGTATATATCTTCCCTCCCCAAGTATAGAGTATGTCCCACTCACGAGATATTATTGGAAGAGATAATCTTTTGACAAGTAAATATACATTTCTTTGAAAAAAAAATGCAACATAATATAATTTCGATTAAAGAAAAGAATATTCCACCAATCCAAACAAAAATAGTCATACAAAAAAGACATTTGCTAAAAATAGGAAAAAACGCAAATGGGTGGGAAGAAATAGCTTGGGAGTATGAGCTTCAGTTTGTTTTCAGAAGCATATCTTTGGATTTTTTCCAAGAGGGTTAAACATTTTTGCACACGGATCATAATTTCTTGGTCATTCGTCAATTTCAAATGAATAAAATATACGTTCAACATTTAGCAAATGAATTCCACTCAAATCGGTGCTAGGGGCCGTCTTGAACTTACTATGATATAATAGTGTTTGCTCTTCGTCTAGTGCCTGATGGTGACTTCAAAATGAAGAACAACAATCAAAGCGTTGTTCCATTTGCTTGATCTTTCTCTGTATTTATAGGGGTTCTGTCCCATGTACATTTACTCCACATCCCTTTATTTGTTCATTTAGAAAATTTAACTTTCAATTATATGTTCATATAGTTTAAGAAATTTAAGCAGCTAATTTCCCGCCAAAAAAAATTGACGTCTTATATTTTAAAACGTCTTTCAAAAGGTTTTGTTAAAGTTTTTCTATTATCAAAGCACTTCAAAACAAAATGTAAGAGTTTTCATTTTTTTTACAAATTTATTTTTAGGCATCATCTAATCATATTTGATTGGAATAATCTATTTTAAATTCTGCTTTATATGGTACGAGCAAAGCTCATTGTTTAAAGCACCATGGTGACTTCAAGATCAAGAATAAGATCATAAAAAAGCGTTGTTTCATTGCTTGTTTTACCATGTATTTGTAGAAACTTTGGCTCATGTGCGTTTACTCCATGTACCTTCATTAATTATTATTTATTATCAACACTGAGAGTTTTCACTTGCAAGCATTATCCGTAAAAGGAAATAAGAATGAAACTTGGGGAAGCAATAGTCTAGAATAATTTGAAGTTCTTTTCCAAATCACTCTTTTATTAATTGTTTTGTTGAGAATATCGTACTATAACATATATAATGGTCATTTACGTATTTGATTTATGATCCCTTGATCTTGATCATTTAAATAGCAAAAAAAAGCAAAATAAATAAAAAAATTCCAACAACAAAGCAAAATCAAAAACAAAACAGAGCAAACATGTAAAGAAGACCAAAAACAAGAAAAAGCGCTACCAAAATGTATGATAATAGCAATATCTAATATTTTTGATAATGAGATGATGTTGTGTAGATAAATATAAACATTTGGTTGTAACGTTATGTTTTGTTTGTAAATGAAGATGTCATATAAATTATATCTCAAATGACTAAATACCTAAGTTACTGTGAATTTAGTTTCTGCATTTGCGCATTTCGACTACTTATGTCTCTTCAGTGGAGGTAAATTCTAAACGTTTCGAAGACGATAAATTCAGGGATACATAAAAATTGATAGAGAACAAATAACCAATATTGTTTGTGTAAAGCCAAAATCAGCTGTAGACAAATCTTTGCATGAGGGAGATACTTCTTAGTTTTTGACAAATCGGATTTCGGTTCAGCACAAAAGTACAACAAAACAATGTGTTTACCGAGTAAATTCAAATTAACCCCAAGTAGGCACAACCTAAATAAAATACTTCGCATATATCATTCCTCTCTTGAATGTGCATTCATCCATTCATTCATGTCTTTAATTCCTCTATTATCAAGAGATTACACAATAAATATTTAAAGTATAACAGTAACAATACAAATTCAAAGTAATGTAAAGTTAAAAAGTGATACAAAACATGGTAAATATCAAAATATGTCATGTGAAGAAGAAAGATATATTACACATTTGTTTATACCTGTAATGTAATAAACCGTTCACATATTTGTGCAACGTAATTTGTATAAAAATGATTTTCCTGAATTGAGTTTCATAAGCTGTCTGACAATTGCAAGTAAAATATATGATATTAACTGCCATATGTACATAGCACTTCATATGACAATATTCTGATAGTTTTAATTATACATGAAAGATCTATAATACTAGCTGTAAAGCATAAAAATAAAACACGCTTTCAAGCGAAATAGCTCCTGTTTATAAAAAACAAAACATACCACTCGTGTAATGAGAGATATATTTTTTTTACTTCAGGACTGTCAATGTTTGCCATATTTCTGCACGAAATTCCAACCCCTGAACCCCCCCCCCCCTTGATCCGCCAATGTTTAATAAACATCATTTATCATATGTACTATTTCTTGAAACCAAATTCAATAATATAATGCTAAGCTCAAAAATTGAAAGTTCATTACTTTACATATCAAATGCAATATAAAATAAAATTTGAAAATGTGTAAATCTGATTTCTGTACATTAACTGGTATTCATATACAATATAACATAATGGTCTCATCGCAAAATAGAATATACGACAATGAAAATAACGATACATTCTTTATAAATTTGGAGTAGTCTTTCTTTGATTTTTTTTTCTGTTGTCCGCGTTGCTTGAATCTGATAAATATCTTACGTCGAACAAAAAGAGCTAAGTTTAGTTAGTCTTACCAAAATTATGGCCGGTAATTTCCCGTCGATTGCCTGTCAATAGTTGGAAATTCACTTTTTACAGTTTCGATCTCTTTACTTCAACTTAATGAAGTGATGAAACTTTTCATAAATATTCGGTGGAATGTCTTCTGCAAAGATCATGGCGATCATACTTAATTAACTTTATTGCAATAATAATTTTTAAATCTTTTGTATAGACAGTATAATTTTTGATCGGCCTGGTGATATACCATGTCATCTGTTCGGCGGTAAATATAGTACTGCAGTAGACAGGATTATCTATAAAGGTTAAGCTTAAATAAGTATAGGAATAATATAAAGTAAAATAAGTGAGAACCGAACCGTCAATCAAAATAAGCCATGCCTATGCTGTAGAAATATTTCTCATAACAAAATACAGAAGTAACTGTAAATTTTTATTCTGCATATGCGCATTTCGACAACTTATGTCTCTTCAGTGCAGACAAAGAATTAAAACATTTGGAAATCCATATACAAAAATATGTGTAAAATCTGATAAAGAACAAATTACCAATACGGTCTAAATAGTTAAGCCAAAATCAGCTAAGGACAGTGCTATTCGAAAGGGAGATACTCCTTAGTTTGAACAAAATTTTGTATAATTAGATAAAATCATTATCAAGTAGAAAATGTGCAAACAATGAAAAATAAGTATAAATGGCCTACCTCATACAGTAAATAAATTCCCAGTGAAAAATAGATAACACACACAAAGTTTAACTTAACTAAACTTAAGTAAGATTTTCCGAATCGTGCGAATAAGGAACATCCAAATAAAGTGTAAGTTACCAACGTAACTTCTAGTACCATAAAATCTTCAACTTTGTTTCCAGTAGAATGTAAAGAAACACACATGGACATGTAAATAAACACACGTTGTAAGGACATTACTTCATATCATTTGAATATCTGCGAATGTCATCGCACTAGAATAAAACAACTGGGCATCAAAACAAGGACACAACAAAATCACAACACAAATGATTACGTACTCCACATAACGTAAGCTGGTTCCTTCTCATCAGCCCATAAACTCAGAAGTTGGTATCAAATGAAGAAATAATGTTCTGACTTTTAATATTTCAATAACAATGTTCAAATGAAATAAATCTGCATTTTAAATAATACATCTATAGGTCAACATCCAATTCAATATTCGAGATTTTTTGCAGATCATTAACGTTAACAAATCTAGCGGTCCTGATTGTATAAGTCCAAGACTACTAAAAGAGGCTTCAGGTATTTTAGCTAAACCTCAATGTTTTATATTTAACCTTAGTTTAACACAAACGTATTACCCGTTAGTTTGGAAGCAAGCAAATGTTATACCTGCCTTCAAAAAAGATGATAGAAGTATCTCACTTTTAAGCGTAATAAGCAAAATTTTCGAGAGATGTGTATACAAACATATTATGAACTTTTTACGTACTTTGCTTTCGGAACACCAATCAGGGTTTAGACTTAAAGATTCAACTATAAACCAATTATTATATTTTTCCAACGTTTTAAATAAAGCCCTGGATGATGGGAAAGATATAAGGATTGTTTTCTTTGACATCAGCAAAGCATTTGATCGGGTATGGCATAAGGGTCTTCTATATAAATTTTTAAAAGATGGGAATTACAGGGGAACTTTTGGACTGGGTACCACAAGGGTCAATCCTTGGACCCCTTCTTTTTCTTGTCTTTATAAACGATATTGTTGATGAAGTAAACTGCAACATAAAACTATTAGCTGATGATACAAGCATTTTTGTTATTGTAGAAAATCCGCTTATTGCTTCGATTTCATTAAATTCTGATATGTCTCGCATACATAGGTGGGCTGAAAGATGGCTTGTCAATTTTAATCCAAAGAAAACCGAATCTATGGTTATATCACGTAAAAATGATCCAGATTTTCATCCTCCCTTGACAATGGGTGGTAATATTATAAAAAATGTCGACTCCCATAAACACCTTGGACTAACATTTTCTACTAACGGTAGCTGGAATCTACATATCATTAGCATCATATCAAAAGCTTCTTCTCGTCTCAATATGTTGAGGAAACTCAAGTTCAAAGCCGACATAAAAAAAAACTTGAAACCATGTATTTTTCTTATGTTCGACCAATCCTAGAGTATGCCGACGTAGTATGGGATAATTGTTCTGAGTATTCAAAAGATGAGCTGGAAAAAATTAATTACGATGCTGCTCGTATAGTAACTGGAGCTACGAGGCTTACCAGTATTAATACTCTTTTAAAAGAATCTGGTTGGGAAACTTTGAAAGATAGGAGGATAAACCACAGGTTAATACTTTTTCATCAAAGGTGTAACAAAAACTCGCCTGCCTATTTATCAAATCTTGTTCCTGTAAATTTCGCTCATATTCATCAGTATGGGACGCGTAATGCGGAGAACTTACCTAACGTGTCTACACGAACTAATATGTATTTCAATAGTTTTCTTCCGTCCACTGTACGTCTGTGGAATGGGCTTCCTATACATATAAGAAATTCTCCCTTAAGTGCATTTAAAAAATTCTTGAAAAAAAATGAGGAGATTCCTAATTACTTTTATTGCGGTAGCAGATATGGGCAAATATTGCACACTAGATTAAGAACAGAGAGTAGTGGTCTCAAATATCATTTATACAAGAAGAATTTGGCTCTTGATCCATATTGTACTTGTGGAGAAGTTGAAACGTCTCAGCACTTTTTGCTTCACTGTAATAAATTCAACTTGTTGCGTATTTTGCTTGTGAATAAACTTGTAGGCGATATTAATATTAACAACCTTCTTTTTGGCAATCCATTTTTGTCTGAAGTCGAAAATATTAATAATTTTAATGCCATTCAAGAGTTTATTCTCAGATCAAAGAGATTTACATAATTTTTCTTATTAATAGTTTACTTTGTGTTTTACATCAAACTTTTTTTTCTAATATATTTTACACTTTACTTATCCCCGTGTAGCCCAATACTTATAGTCGTATCAATGGTCACCAAATATACCCAAATACTATAATCATATATACACTGTTGTTTGCCACTTCTGATTATTTATTCTTTTCATTTTTAGGGAACGGAATTTGTAAAAGTGACTTGTCACTTGTTTTCCAATCCTGATTGTATTACTGTTTAAATACATGTTTTGTATTCAAACTTAATTTTCAATAAAATAAAGTTTACACTAATTCAATATTACATTAAATGCATATTATACAAATATAGTAACAATTGCTGAGGCAAAACATGAAAAGGAATAAATGGAAAAAGGCTTGGAATAAATAATCCGGAAACATGTAAATGAAGACGTAGTAGCTCAAATGGAAACAACATGACAAAAGATAAACATTTTTATGTACTTAGGTATTAAATATAGTGTCTCCTTCAGGTAGGAGTGAGTTGAAATATTTCCTCCCTCGATATATCCCGGGGATATATATTGAAATTTTGATTTTCAACATTCCAGCTTAAGCGAGAATGTTGAAATGGAAGTTTACTGTCGAAATTGAAGAAATAATTTTAACTAATGACCTAGCTGAATGAAAAAATAGTCGCCAACGAAATGCGTGTTAAACGCGAAAAAGCTGAAAGGGCGGGAAATCTTTGTGAAGATTTAATCAACGCCCTTTAGTTTAAAAATCTCGTGCACATTTAACAAACTGTTTAGAATGGGAGAATGTAATTTCACTCATTGTTGCTTCTTGTTCCAGACCTAGAAATCGCAAGTAATATTGATCAGGGCAAAATACGTTTGTGCTAAAAACATATGCATTGATTTTATAAAATGTTACATAGCATTGGCAATTTGAAATTTCTTGGAATAACATATTTACCACCTAAGGGAAATAACTCTTTGAAAGTCAATAAAACATTTACGTGAGTATGATAAAATAAAGCAATCAAAGCATCTCAGTGATCAAAAACTTTGTTGGGTCAACAGCTATTTATCTACTGAAAATTCTCCCATAAATGCACAGCAGATAAAATGTTCAAAATTCACTATTTATCTTCAGTTAGTCAAATAGAAATAAAATGGTTCGTCAGAAAAAAATGAGAATTTTGAATAAAAATAATCCCATTTAATTTGAAACAACAACAATATAGTACCAAAGGAACAGGGGAGTGGTATTTACAAATATCGAAGTCCATAGTCAGGGCCAAAACGAGAACACGGAAATCAATGATGTAGACAGCCACAAAACACAGAAATAAAAACACAACATTCAAACCACAGTGCAAATTCCATGAAACTGGGAGTGACATCAGGTGCTCCGGAATGGTAAGTATGTCCTGCTCTGTTGACAGCACCCGTCACACTGTAAGTGTGTAAGTCAAGGAAAAAGTCAAAATCGGTACAGTCAATTCGGGGAAGACACGGTTCTAACTAAAATGTGCGCTCTCATTTGGGAAATTGACACGTCATATTTCCAATGATATTATGGTGACTGTCATTGAATCTCTTGAGGGATGAAATTAACATAGGCTGAGTAATGGTGTTTGTAAAACGCCCTTTGTGTGCTTGGCAAGTACTAATGTTTCACTGGCCATTAAATGAATCTTCTTCAAATTACAAATGTTTTACACAATGGCATGCTTATTAAAGTAGTTTGTCAAATAGAAAAAAATATTCAAAATTATTACATACATAAAGCTCTTAAAACCACCCCCATACGGCTTTTGTCGACTGAAGTAGGTGAAAGTACTATTTCAAACATTAATTTTCAAAAATCTGGTTGGTGAGAAATTTGCAATTTTGTTAGTACTTCATGCTGACATAATATAATACATATATGCAAATTTTGAGAAAAATTAAACGACACAATTTCTTTAAAAAAAAAATTATGCCAGTAACTTAAAATGTATTTTCTCAATTTTGAGTCCTGATTCCATTTCAGACCAAATATTTGACCACATCTTCATTATTTTTAAAATGTATTGTATAATAGCTTTTATTTCCAAATATTTAATTCTAGTTTTTTTAAGATGAAATATTGAAAAGAATGTGCTTTTATACCCCTTACCCTATTTTTTACAGGCCGGCCGTGATAACAAATTTAACATGTAAAATATGCCGAAGTAGATCTTTTATTTTTCAAAATTCAAACGGTGAAATATTTTAAGATTTTTAGATGATGTTAAAGTAGATCTCATATACTCATAGTAAAAAAAATGACGAAAATTAAACAAAAATTTTTTTTTCATGTTTTGGTGTTGGGGACCACCTTCATTTTATACGAGAACAAAAGGTTGATAAAAATATATGTACATGTATTTCTAGGAGTATAGTTATTTGAATGCGCGAAGATGAATGATACATAAGGTCACTTTTTCATGGATACAAAGGTCTTGAATCGTGCCGTTTATGAAGAAGAAGTATTTACCAAATGAATATGAAAACATGTGCGAATTATCTTTCCAAGGACGCACAGAATAATTCAGATTTGTGTTTAGATGCTTAGCTATAGTTATGTAAATGTCTGATATTTTTGTGAATAATGATATTAAATTAACATGCAAAATGTATATGCAAAAAAATTGTTTAATTTTGCTGCCTTTATTTGAAATAGTCATTAATATAACACTTGATGTTAGATTTCAGTGGTTCACAAGATAAGTCAACCATACAGCCGATGCTTTACATATGAATTTTTTCTTCAAGGTTTAAATAAGTTTGACATTGTGAAATAATTTACTGTTTTCTTTGTTTCAAGTTGTGTACAACCAAATGCTGCAAGTTATCACTTAATGCATAACTTCAAAGTATTAACTGGTGTCAGTACTGTGGTATACGCAGAAATGTTTGGATTTCGATTTTCTACTAATACGGATATAACTTTTGTGTGCACAGTTAAAATATGCCCGGCCACCGGAGCTACTTCAGATGACTGTAGCTTGAATACGGTAAGTACTAGATATTGTAGCGTATCTGCAGATTCGTTACCAAGTCGTTACTCAGAATCTGTGACTTACAATCTTAAACACTTTGTTGACAGAATGCGAAGCTCACTTGGCTTCAATTCATACCCACGATTCATTCGTAATACCTGCGACTTATTATTGATCACTACTTACAATTTAGACCCTTGAAAAGGGGATTCCCATGTTGATACAAAGCCGTTTACGATATTTCACTGCAATAGGTAGAATCATTGAAAATAGTATGTAATAAAACGTCAAAGGAATACCAAAGCAAAATGGGAAAAAGCAGAAATTTTTAAATAAAATAAGACAAAAAAATAAATAAGAAATAATAATAAAAAAGCGTCAATTTAAGATGTGACTAAATAACTAAAATTGAGACAACATGACAAAGACAAAACTGATAAACGATAATTTACACTACAAACTAAAAATACTGACAATGGAACCCGTAAAATGTCTGAGGCACCCTCTGGTGCTCTGGATGGGTAAGCAAGATCTGCTCCATACAATACAATATTTTTGAATTCTAATACCGACATATATAACAAGAAATACCAGGTTACCGATTACTAAATGTATTGTTTCAATTGTATGGACATTGTATGCATTTCAAAATGTCAATCCTTGCACATTAAATGTCTTCAATATGTCTCCCGTACGAAGTTTATTGAGACTTTCAGGTTTATTACGTTTCTTGTTATCATTAGGTCTCCGAAAAAAAAAAATCTGCAAAATTACACTTTCTAATTATCCTTCTTAAACAGGCTCGCTGACCAGATTTATTTAGACTAAGGCTTTTGCTCCGATCCTGATTAAGATTCTGATAGTGTCACAAACGTGAACATATTTGTCGTTTTTTGTTTTTGTTTTTGTTTTTTTCCCCGAATGTTTGGGATTTTTCTATTATTAACAGACGTCAAATGATATTTATAGGTTTATGCCTAGGCATTCTTCTACTATTGTTTCTATAAATTCTCGTATGACCCGACGAGTTGGGCAACATATTGATATTATGTGTTTCTTTGTTATGATCTTATTAAATAATTAAGGTCTTTCACCACAGTGAAAGACCTTACTGTAATTCTTCCGACTATTATTATTTTCTTTTTCTGCCACATTCATTCATTCGTATTATTCGTATGTTTATTATACTATAGGGAGACGGGACAGAGAAAGGGGAGGTTTGGGTACCCATAAACCGGTTTAACCCTACCGCTGGCTTTTGCTTGTGCCGGTACCTAGTCCGGCTGTCCGGAGTTCCTATCGTTGTTTTCGTTTGTCTTTTGTATTTTTATTGTGGGTTTTTTCTTGTGCAGTTCCTATTTACTTTGTGGCATGTGGCTATGTTTTTCGGCCATTGTAGGTGTTTCCTGTTATCTTTTTTATTCTATTTTTCTATACATATCTACTCGATATTTAGTATGATTCATTAACATTAGTATTGGACCTATAGCTAAAAACTGACGAAAGCATAGCAAGCTATTTTTATTACCGTAACGGAGTTATCTGCCCCGGAACCAAAATCTTTGTTTGCGGATAAACTCGTCAGCCGTATAAGATAGCTGATTAAATGTAACGACAAAAAAATGTTCTTTAGGAAATGACGGAACTTCGTTAAATTTGGACCGAAACCGTGCGGTACGGTATTTTTGAGTTATTGCCCTTTGAAAGTTCTGAATTTCCGTAACAATTTATTTCTCGAATACCGTAAGTCGTAGAATCCTGAAACCTGCAACATTGATCATGACTACACTTAAGCTTTAAAATGATTTCAAGGTCACAGGTCAACTTTGAACTTTACCTCTGACCTTGAACCTTGTCAGGGGATAAACTCGAAAGCCGTAGTAGATGGCTGAAAACATGTGATGGGAAAAATGTGCATTGTCATGCGACACAACTTTGTTACATTTGGCAAGAGGAGACAAGACAACGGCAGTAGAATACCGAATGAACAAGGAAATTGATGATCACAAAAATCGAAATCCAAAGACGCGGAAAAAACCGCAACAGAGACAAACACAGACAAAACAAGGGCGTGAGACAACCAAAATGCACGGAAATAAAAAGACTACATTAAGAACTAAGGCACTCATAGTGTGAACTCCCATGAAAATCGGGAGTGACATCAGGTGCTCCGGAAGGGTAAGCATGTCCTTCTCTTCTAGCAGCACCCGTCACACTATCAGTGAGTCAATCCAGGGTTGAGTCAAAACCGGTTATGTCAAATCAATGA
Source organism: Modiolus philippinarum (assembly GCA_002080025.1). Lineage (NCBI taxonomy): Eukaryota > Metazoa > Mollusca > Bivalvia > Mytilida > Modiolidae > Modiolus > Modiolus philippinarum. The sequence continues at coordinate 272,475 of MJUU01058383.1, read as the reverse complement.
AGACGTGAAATCTGGCTGAAAATGTCGTTTTCATCTGGGACACAGACACGTCATATCTGTCAAGAGATTATAATATGAGTTATTGCCCTTTGAAAGATTTTGAGTTCCTTTTAATGCTAAACATTACCAAATGATAAGTCGTATAGACCTGATACCTTCACCATTGTTCATAAGTGATTCATGGTCATCTAAACATGTCAAGGGCAAAGGTCGCTGGTCAAGGTAACCGATTGCCTTAGACCTTGTTATCGCTTAAACTCGTAAACTGTAAGCGATCAAAGTATTTGAGAAAATGTGTGTCTCATTGACATCTACATTTAGTATTTGCGTCAAAAATAATTGGAACGTTCGTTTTGAATCTATGGCCCAAAACAATTTGTCGTGGTCGGATCAATTCAAAGACCAGTCTCATCCATCGACAGTTATGATTTTCATACACTTTATACAACCCTCCCACATAATTTGATCAAATCCAAATTGGGAAAACTCATTAAATGGTCTTTTAATAAAATAATCTATATTCCTGAGGCTTTAATAAAAACAAACTAATTTGATAAATGGCAAATTATGGCCACAGTTTTACCGAAAAATAAGATCTGGCAAGATAAGGGAACAGAATGCCGAAACTGAAAATGGACAAGTCTGTGCCCCATTGGTATGCAATGGATGCTCACATTCCTCAAGGTTAAATCTACATTAGATCTCGAGAGAACGAGGGACACGAGTTCCAAATACGCCGACTTATATTAATCCCATCACCCCACGGTTGCTGCATTTCGTGGGAGTGAAAAATTAAACAATTTAATTGAATTAATAAAATAATAAACATATTAGCCCACAGGTTAAATTCAAACTGGTGATCAGAATAGAACCGGCCACTCACGGTTGACATGAGATGGTCTGAACCAACTTCCTGCGGTAAAGCGCAGGAAAGTCCAGCATAATATGACCCGACGTATAGCTAAGGAAAGGATCGTGCCCCTTATCTGGCCAGATCCCGCCAGCGTAACTGTGACTAGGGAATTTAATGCAAAAAATAAACGAAAAAAAAAACACACACACACATAATGTTCATATAATAAAAGCACAAAAATCAATTAAAGTCTCATCTTATGAGAGACAAGTTCTATTAAAAGGGTAAAACTGGAATAACATCTGTTTCAAAGAATGTTAATGTTGATTATCGATTACCACTATTGTCCTTGGACATCGGTGTAAATTATCGATTAACGCAATTGTTTAAAATGTTTGTAGTACCATGTGTTGTCAATCAATTATCGCTATAGTCCTTGAAAGTCGGTGTAGTTGTCGATTAAACACAATTAGTTAAAATATCGATTACCATGATACAAAGTTAAATGTCTTTGATTGGTATTGCCAGCACTGTTCTTTTACTCTAACAAGTCCAAACTCCAGTGTTTCCTCGTATGGTCTCGAGCGGCCTGAAAAAAAATATAAAACAGCAGCAGAAATTGTTGGAAGGAGTTGGGGGAGGTTGGAGGGGATTTCGATTCTTAAAATTTCCCAATGGCCGCTTCTTGCATGAAAAACTGAATGGGAACAAAACCGGATGCAGAAATGAAAAGTTCCGCGGAAGTTAAACAGAAGTCACATATCTCTTTTATTAAATTGGTTTATCTTATAAATGAGATAAACCGTATTAAAAAAATAATCTATATTCCCGAGGCTTTAATAAAAACAAACTAATTTGATAAATGGCAAATTATGGCCACAGTTTTACCGAAAAATAAGATCTGGCAAGATACGGGAACAGAATGCCGAAACTGAAAATGGACAAGTCTGTGCCCCATTGGTATGCAATGGATGCTCACATTCCTCAAGGTTAAATCTACATTAGATCTCGAGAGAACGAGGGACACGAGTTCCAAATACGCCGACCCATATTAATCCCATCACCCCACGGTTGCTGCATTTCGTGGGAGTGAAAAATTAAACAATTTAATTGAATTAATTAAATAATAAACATATAAGCCCACAGGTTAAATTCAAACTGGTGATCAGAATAGAACCGTTCACTCACGGTTGACATGAGATGGTCTAAACCAACTTCCTGCGGTAAAGCGCAGGAAAGTCAAGCATAATATGACCCGACGTATAGCTAAGGAATGGATCGTGCCCCTTATCTGGCCAGATCCCGCCAAATGAGTTTGTCAATACAAATTCATAACCCCCCCCCCCCCGAGACCCATCGACAGCCAACAAATGAGTTACAATGCCCGAAATGAAACATTGTTTTGAAGATAGAAATGTCTCGGATCCTGCTTGGATATTGTTTAAAAGGATATCGTTACCAATGTCCGAAAGATGGACAGGACACGCTCCCCAAACGATCGCTTATAATTACATGAAACTCTCTGGTAATATCGAAGAATCCCTAACCCAGGTTCCGAATCGGTACCGATTCAAAAAAACCGGCCCCTTTGGTAGGCAAAGGAGACCACCTTTAAATATCAAACCTAGAAGCCCATATTAAAATATCATACAAGCCGGGCCATCTTAACCAATCCCTGTTGTACCACAGGAGAAATAAATCCAAAATATAGCTCACGTCAATTGTGGGGGCCAACGTGTCCCGTCTTCATCTTGCCACATCCTGCCAAATGAGTGGGGAGGGCCTCACTCACCAAAAAGAGTGGGGCACACGCCACTCACCGCCACGCACTTGCCCTTTAAGTCGACATGTGAAGCTCAGTGCGTCCTCATAATTATTTGCTTTCTAACCAAAAACAGTTCTAGTTACTATTTATACATGTGATTCTATATATTGCCAATGATCCTTTCTGATACAAGATTTTTAAATCATCAGTGAGAAACCTGAGACTTGAAGATACATATATTTAACGGATATTTATGTTCATGTTTGTTGCTAGTACAGGTATAAATATTTGTTGCCGAGTGCATAAATGAAAACTTGAGTTGGAATCATTTATGGAAGTGACGGTGAAAAGTGACAGTGTTGCAAATATTGCTTGGAAGTTTCATATTTGGAAATTTCCCAATGGCCGCTTCTTGCATGAAAAATTGAATGGGAACAAAACCGGATGCAGAAATGAAAAGTTCCGCGGAAGTTAAACAGAAGTCACATATCTCTTTTATTAAATTGGTTTATCTTAGAAATGAGATAAACCGTATTAAATTTTCCCGGTCTGCGGTTCATTTATTCAGCAAGGATTCTTCTCTAATATTACCTACAATAAGCATACGATGATATGATTACTGCACTCTATCTTTTGCGTTTTTTTTTTTTTTTTTTTTTTTTCGTTTTGGCAACACCATTTATCAACAGGTCATAAGTCTTTCCATGAGTACAAATTGTGCACGTATAATTCTAGATCTTTTCTGTTCTGTTTCGAACGAGACTTCATTGAAAAAACTTCAAAACGGATCCATACAAAATAGTGTTAAACTTATTTCTATTTTCAATGATAACCGCAGGTATATTGACGATATCCTTACTATTGACAATCCCAAGTTTTTTTATTATGTGACATCATTTACCCACAGGAACTGCAATTATATAAAGCTGACAGTGATTCGAAATACTGCCCTTTATTGGACCTAGCTATCACTATTGATTGTGTTAAAAAAATAAAATATATGATAAAAGGGGTGATTTTGATTTCACTATTACTAATTTCCCTTTTCTTAATGGCGACATTCATCAAGCTCCATTTTCGGGGTGTTTATATCTCAACTGGTACGATTCGTACGATTTTGTTCTACTCTTGACGGTTTTAATGAAAGCAACCTGGCTATCCCAGCCAAAATTTTACAATAGGGTTACAGATTTTATAAGTTGTTGAATACATTTAAGAAGTTTTATAATAGATATGAACATTTGATATTTAAACATGGCGTTACTCGAAAACCGCGTATTAGTAGGGGCATTTCTCATCCTCAGTTTTCTGAAATGTTGTTTAAAATGCCAGAAACTGGTCAAAATCCAGAAAAGCTGGGACGTAACTTACATTTTTTACATAATAGAAGATATCGACAAGATATTCTGCTTGCACTAGTTAATAAAAAAAAAAATACCCAAGTTGCATCAAAATATAGTGAATTTCGTTATGCTGTACACGTGTTTTAAGGAGTAACCTCTCATCAGCAGCATTATAATCAAATAATATGGAAAGCAATAATCCAAAAGAAGTTCAAAAAGAAGTACTCCTTACCAAATATATCGAATAGACGGCTAAATCCAGTACCAAGGACATCTACCGAGTGCCATACACGGAAAGAAGCCTCGGTATTATTGAGTGGTTAGAGTTTTGATATAAACAGTAAATTTCTATAAAACGCAAGGTAAAATTTTCATGTCAGACAAGTCTAACTATTAGGGTGGTGAATACCCTCGGGAACCTCTGGTCTACCAGAAGTGGCATCGGCCCAATGGTTCAAAATACAGTAAATTTCGTTATGCTGTACACGTGTTTCCAGGAGTGACTTCTAATCAGCTATTCGTACAAAACGCTTCCATAGTAGGTTTTATGGAAGTCCTTCCAGTGGTTTAAGAAATAATTGACTCTGAGTGTTTACAAGTCCATTTGTGAAATTTTGCAAAAAATCGTTTATTGGCAGCCATTTAAAAAAAATATTTTATGTAGATCTACTTATGGTGATATTGAATAAAGTAGACATTTTTTACGTGTTTTTGGTGGCTATCTTGAAAACGGCGGCCATTTTGAAAATCTTTTTTTGTACAGATTCCGTGGTAATATCATATTAAACATCTCTATTAAGTTTTCTGAAAGTCTGTCGAGGCATTTGTGAGATAATTGATCGGCAGTTTTTAAACCTTACCTGGCAGCCATCTCGAAAATGACGGCCATTTTGAATCAGAAAATTTCATGAAAATTTAAACTCATCATAATGAAGCTTTTGACCAAATATGAAATTATTCATACAAATGGCAGCATAGAAAATTCAGATTAAAGTTTTTCAATCCGACAACACTGCGTATTTGTCAGCCATATTTAAAATGGCGGTCATTTTGAAATTTTATTTTTGGATAGATTCCATCCACTATTCGTACTAAACGTTTTTTTTATGGAAGTCCTTCCAGTGGTTTAAGAAATAATTGACTCCGAGTGTTTACAGGTCCATTTGTGAAATTTTGAAAAAAAAATCTTTTATTGGCAGCCATTTTGAAAATATCAGCCGTTTAGAAAAAAATTGTTTTATGCACATCTACTCGTGGTGATCCAGCTTTGTGCCAAATGTGAATTGATTCTGTCATGGCATCTCTGAGAACTCGGCCGGACAAACTTTTCCAGACCAATAACAATATGTCGTCCTGACTACCTCTGGGGCGACATAAAAATAGCAGGAATCTTCGATATTTATCTGCTTGAATTCCTTCCTCTCACCAAACTGAAAATATAAAAAAGATATGATTAATTTCTGTAAAGGAATTGCTGAGATATTGAATAAAGTAGACATTTTTTACGTGTTTTTGGTGGCTATCTTGAAAACGGTGGCCATCTTGAAAATCTTTTTGTACAGATTCCGTGGATACCGAGGCTTCTTTCCGTGTATGGCACTCGGTAGATGTCCTTGGTTCTGGATTTAGCCGTCTATTCGATATATTTGGTAAGGAGTACTTTTTTTTGAACTTCTTTTGGATTATTGCTTTCATATTTAACATCTCTATTAAGTTTTATGAAAGTCTGTCGAGACATTTGTGAGATAATTGATCGGCAGTTTTTAAACCTAACCTGGCAACCATCTCGAAAATGACGGCCATTTTGAATCCGAAAATTTCATGAAAATTTAAACTCATCATAATTAAACTTTTGACCAAATATGAAATTATTCATACAAATGGCAGCATAGAAAATTCAGATTAAAATTTTACAATCCGACAACACTGCGTATTTGTCAGCCATCTTGAAAATGGCGGTCATTTTGAAATTTTATTTTTAGATAGATTCCATCCACTATTCGTACTAAACGTTTCCAAAGTAGGTTTTATGGAAGTCATTCCAGTGGTTTAAGAAATAATTGACTCCGAGTGTTTACAGGTCAATTTGTGAAATTTTCCAAAAAATCTTTTATTGGCAGCCATTTTGAAAATATCGTCAATTTGGAAAAAAAATTGTTTTATGCACATCTACTTATGGTGATCCAACTTTGTGCCAAATGTGAATTGTTTCTGTCATGGCATCTCTGAGAATTGGCCGGACAAACCTTTCCAGACCAATAACAATATGTCGTCCTGACAACGTCTGGGGCAACATAACAATAGCAGGAATCTTCGATTTTTTTCTGCATGAATTCCTTCCTCTCACCAAACTCAAAATATAAACAAGATATAATTCCTTTCTGTAAAGCAATTGCTGAGATATTGAATAAAGTAGATATTTTTTACGTGTTTTTGGTGGCCATGTTCAAAACGGCGGCATTTTGAAAATCTTTTTTGTACAGATTCCGTGGTGATATCACATTAAACATCTCTACCAATTTTTATGAAAGTCTGTCGAGGCATTTGTGAGATAATTAATCGGCAGTTTTTAAACGTAACCTGGCAGCCATCTTGAAAATGACGGCCATTTTGAATCCGAAAATTTCATGAAAATTTAAACTCATCATAATTAAGCTTTTGACCAAACATGAAATTATTCATACAAATGGCAACATAGAAAATTCAGATTAAATTTTTTCAATCCGAAAACACTTCGTATTTGTCAGCCATCTTGAAAATGGGGGGTCATTTCCAAATTTTATTTTTGGACAGATTCCATCCACTATTCGTACAAAACGTTTCCATAGTAGGTTTTATGGAAGCCATTCCGGTGCTTTAGGAAATAATTGACTCCGAGTGCTTACAGGTCCATTTGTGAAATGTGAAAAAAATGGTTTATTGGTAGCCATTTTGAAAATATCGGCCATTTTGAAAAAAAATTGTTTTATGCACATCTACTCATGGTGATCCAGCTTTGTGCCAAATGTGAATTAATTCTGTCATGGCATCTCTGAGAACTCGACCGGTCAAACTTTTCCAAACCAATAACAATATGTCGTCCCGACTACGTCTGGAGCGACAAAATATAGCAGGAATCTCCGATTTTTTTTCTGCATGAATTCCTTCCTCTCATCAAACTGAAAATCTAAACAAGATATGATTAATTTCTGTATAGCAGTTATTGAGATATTGAATAAAGTAGACATTTTTACGTGTTTTTGGTGGGATCTTGAAAATGACGGCCATCTTGAATCCGAAAATTTCTTGAAAGTTTAAAGTCATCATAATCAAGCTTTTGACCAAATATGAAATTATTCATACATATCGCAGCATAGAAAATTCAGAGTAAAATTTTACAATCCGACAACACTGCGTTTTTCTCAGCCATCTTGAAAATGGCGGTCATTTTGAAATTTTATTTTTGGATAGATTCCATCCATTATTCGTACTTAACGTTTCCATAGTAGGTTTTATGGAAGTCATTCCGGTGGTTTAGGAAATAATTGACTCCGAGTGTTTACAGGTCCATTTGTGAAATTTGCAAAAAATCGTTTATTGGCAGCTATTTTGAAAATATTGGCCATTTTGAAAAAAAAAGTTTTATGCTCATCTACTCATGGTGATCCAACTTTGTGCCAAATGTGAATTGATTCTGTCATGGCATCTCTGAGAACTCGGCCGGACAAACTTTTCAAACCAATAACAACATGTCGTCCCGACTACGTAAGGGGCGACATAATAATAGCAGTAATCTTCGATTTTTTTCTGCATGAATTCCTTCCTCTCATCAAACTGAAAATATTAACAAGATATAATTAATTTCTGTAAAGCAATTGCTGAGATATTGAATAGAGTAGACATTTTTTACGTGTTTTTGGTGGCCATATTCAAAACGGCGGCCCTTTTGAAAATCTTTTTTGTACAGATTCCGTGGTTATCTCTAGCAAGTTTTATGAAAGTCTGTCGAGGCATTTGTGAGATAATTGATCGGCACTTTTTAAACGTAACCTGGCAGCCATCTTGAAAATGACGGCCATTTTGAATCCGAAAATTTCATGAAAATTAAAACTCATCATAATTAAGCTTTTGACCAGACATGAAATTATTCATACAAATGGCAACATAGAAAATTCAGATTATTTTTTTTCAATCTGACAACACTGTGTATTTGTCAGCCATCTTGAGAATGGGGGCGGGGGTCATTTCCAAATTTTATTTTTTTGGTTTCCATCCACTATTCGTACAAAACGTTTCAATAGTAGGTTTTATGGAAGTCTTTCCGTTGGTTTAGGAAATAGTTGACTCCGAGTGTTTACAGGTCCATTTGTGAAATGTGAAAAAAATCGTTTATTGGCAGCCATTTTGAAAATATCGGCCATTTTGAAAAATAAATTTAATGCACATCTACTCATGGTGATCTAGCTTTGTGCCAAATGTGAATTGATTCTGTCATGCCATCTCTCAGAACTCGACCGGTCAAACTTTTCCAAACCAATAACAATATGTCGTCCCGACTACGTCTGGGGCGACATAATAATAGCAGGAATCTTCGATTTTTTTTCTGCATGAATTCCTTCCTCTCATCAAACTGAAAATATAAACAAGATATGATTAATTTCTGTATAGCAGTTGCTAAGATATTGAATAAAGTAGACATGTTTACGTGTTTTTGGTGGGCATCTTGAAAATGACGGCCATCTTGAATCCGGAAATTTCTTGAAAGTTTAAAGTCATCCTAATTAAGCTTTTGACCAAATATGAAATTATTCATACAAATGGCAGCATAGAAAATTCAGATTAAAATTTTTCAATTCGACAACACTGCGTATTTCTCAGCCATCTTGAAAATGGCGGTCATTTTGAAATTTTATTTTTGGACAGATTCCATCCATTATTCGTACTAAACGTTTCCATAGTAGGTTTTATGGAAGTCCTTCCAGTGGTTTAAGAAATAATTGACTACAAGTGTTTACAGGTCAATTTGTGAAATTTTGCAAAAAATCGTTTATTGGCAGCAATTTTGAAAATATCGGAATTTCTGGAAAAACATATTGTTTTAAGCACATCTGCTCATGGTGATCCAGCTTTGTGCCAAATGTAAATTTGATTCTCTCATGGCAACTTTGAGAACTCGGTCGGACAAACTTTTCACATATTTGTGAGATAATTTATCGGCAGTTTTTAAACGTAACCTGGCAGCCATCTTGAAAATAACGGCCATTTTGAATCCGAAAATTTCATGAAAATTTAAACGCATCATAATTTAGCTTTTGACCAAAAATGAATTTATTCATACAAATGGCAGCATAGAAAATTCAGATTAAATTCTTTTTCAATCCGACAACACTGCGTATTTGTCAGCCATCTTGAAAATGGCGGTCATTTTGAAATTTTATTTTTAGATAGATTCCATCCATTATTCGTGCTTAACGTTTCCATAGTAGGTTTTATGGAAGTCCTTCCAGTAGTTTAAGAAATAATTGACTCCGAGTGTTTACAGGTCCATTTGTGAAATTTTGCAAAAAATCGTTCATTGACATCCATTTTGTAAATATCGGCCATTTTGAAAAAAATGTTTTATGCACATCTACTCATAGTGCCAAATGTGAATTGATTCTGTCATGGCATCTCTGAGAACTCGGCCGGACAAACTTTTGCAGACCAAAAACAATATGTCGTCCCGACTACGTCTGGGGCCACATAAAAATAGCAGGAATCTTGGATATTTATCTGCATGAATTCCTTCCTCTCATCAAACTGAAAATATAAACAAGATATGATTAATTTCTGTAAAGCAACTGCTGAGATATTGAATAAAGTAGACATTTTTTACGTGTTTTTGGTGGCTATCTTGAAAACGGCGGCCATTTTGAAAAACTTTTTTGTACAGATTCCGTGGTAATATTATATTAAACATCTCTATTAAGTTTTCTATAAGTCTGTCGAGGCATTTGTGAGATAATTGATCGGCAGTTGTTAAACCTAACCTGGCAGCCATCTCGAAAATGACGGCCATTTTGAATCCGAAAATTTCATGAAAACTTAAACTCATCATAATTTAGCTTTTGACCAAAAATGAATTTATTCATACAAATGGCAGCATAGAAAATTCAGATTAAATTCTTTTTCAATCCGACAACACTGCGTATTTGTCAGCCATCTTGAAAATGGCGGTCATTTTGAAATTTTATTTTTCGATAGATTCCATCCACTATTCGTACTAAACGTTTCCATAGTAGGTTTTATGGAAGTCCTTCCAGTGGTTTAAGAAATAATTAACTCCGAAAGTTTACAGGTCAATTTGTGAATTTTTTCAAAAAATCTTTTATTGGCAGCCATTTTGAAAATATCGTCCATTTTGAAAAAAAAAATTGTTTTATGCACATCTACTTATGGTGATCCAGCTTTGTGCTAAATGTGAATTGATTCTGTCATGGCATCTCTAAGAATTCGGCCGCACAAACCTTTCCAGACCAATAACAATATGTCGTCCTGACAACGTCTGGGGCAACATAATAATAGCAGGAATCTTCGATTTTTTCTGCATGAATTCCTTCCTCTCACCAAACTGAAAATATAAACAAGATATAATTACTTTCTGTAAAGCAATTGCTGAGATATTAAATAAGGAAGATATTTTTTACGTGTTTTTGGTGGCCATGTTCAAAACGGCGGCATTTTGAAAATCTTTTTTGTACAGATTCCGTGGTTATATCACATTAAACATTTCTACCAAGTTTTATGAAAGTCTGTCGAGGCATTTGTGAGATAATTGATCGGCACTTTTTAAACGTAACCTGGCAGCCATCTTGAAAATGACGGCCATTTTGAATCCGAAAATTTTAATGAAAATTTAAACTCATCATAATTAAGCTTTTGACCAAACATGAAATTATTCATACAAATGGCAACATAGAAAATTCAGATTAATTTTTTTCAATCCGAAAACACTTCGTATTTGTCAGCCATCTTGAAAATGGGGGGTCATTTCCAAATTTTATTTTTGGACAGATTCCATCCACTATTCGTACAAAACGTTTCCATAGTAGGTTTTATGGAAGTCATTCCGGTGGTTTAGGAAATAATTGACTCCGAGTGCTTACAGGTCCATTTGTGAAATGTGAAAAAAATCGTTTATTGGTAGCCATTTTGAAAATATCGGTCATTTTGAAAAAAAAATTGTTTTATGCACATCTTCTCATGGTGATCAAGCTTTGTGCCAAAAGTGAATTAATTCTGTCATGGCATCTCTGAGAACTCGACTGGTCAAACTTTTCCAAACCAATAACAATATGTCGTCCCGACTACGTCTTGGGCGACAAAATAATAGCAGGAATCTTCGATTTTTTTTCTGCATGAATTCCTTCCTCTCATCAAACTGAAAATCTTAACAAGATATGATTAATTTCTGTATAGCAGTTATTGAGATATTGAATAATTTAGACATTTTTACGTGTTTTTGGTGGGATCTTGAAAATGACGGCCATCTTGAATCCGAAAATTTCTTGAAAGTTTAAAGTCATCATAATCAAGCTTTTGACCAAATATGAAATTATTTATACAAATGGCAGCATAGAAATTTCAGATTAGATTTTTTTCAATCCGACAACACTGCGTATTTGTCAGCCATCTTGAAAATGGCGGTTATTTTGAAATTTTATTTTTGGATAGATTCCATCCACTATTCGTACTAAACGTTTCCATAGTAGGTTTTATGGAAGTCCTTCCAGTGGTTTAAGAAATAATTAACTCCGAATGTTTACAGGTCAATTTGTGAAATTTTTCAAAAAATCTTTTATTGGCAGCCATTTTGAAAATATCGTCCATTTTGAAAAAAATATTGTTTTATGCACATCTACTTATCGTGATCCAGCTTTGTGCCAAATGTGAATTGATTCTGTCATGGCATCTCTGAGAATTCGGCCGGACAAACCTTTCCAGACCAATAACAATATGTCGTCCTGACAACGTCTGGGGCAACATAATAATAGCAGGAATCTTCGATTTTTTTCTGCATGAATTCCTTCCTCTCACCAAACTGAAAATATATACAAGATATAATTACTTTCTGTAAAGCAACTGCTGAGATATTGAATAAAGTAGATATTTTTTACGTGTTTTTGGTGGCCATGTTCAAAACTGCGGCATTTTGAAAATCTTTTTTGTACAGATTCCGTGGTTATATCACATTTAACATCTCTACCAAGTTTTATGAAAGTCTGTCATGGCATTTGTGAGATAATTGATCGGCACTTTTTAAACGTAACCTGGCAGCCATCTTAAAAATGACGGCCATTTTGAATCCGAAAATTTCATGAAAATTTAAATTCATCATAATTAAGCTTTTGACCAAACATGAAATTATTCATACAAATGGCAACATAGAAAATTCAGATAAAATTTTTTCAATCCGAAAACACTTCGTATTTGTCAGCCATCTTGAAAATGGGGGGTCATTTCCAAATTTATTTTTGGACAGATTCCATCCACTATTCGTACAAAACGTTTCCATAGTAGGTTTTATGGAAGTCATTCCGGTGGTTTAGGAAATAATTGACTCCGAGTGCTTACAGGTCCATTTGTGAAATGTGAAAAACATCGTTTATTGGTAGCCATTTTGAAAATATCGGCCATTTTGAAAAAAAAAATTGTTTTATGCACATCTACTCTTGGTGATCCAGCTTTGTGCCAAATGTGAATTAATTCTGTCATGGCATCTCTGAGAACTCGACCGGTCAAACTTTTCCAAACCAATAACAATATGTCGTCCCGACTACGTCTGGGGCGACAAAATAATAGCAGGAATCTTCGATTTTTTTTTCTGCATGAATTCCTTCCTCTCATCAAACTGAAAATCTAAACAAGATATGATTAATTTCTGTATAGGAGTTATTGAGATATTGAATAAAGTAGACTTTTTTACGTGTTTTTGGTGGGATCTTGAAAATGACGGCCATCTTGAATCCGAAAATTTCTTGAAAGTTTAAAGTCATCATAATCAAGCTTTTGACCAAATATGAAATTATTCATACAAATGGCAGCATAGAAATTTCAGATTAGATTTTTTTCAATCCAACAACACTGCGTATTTGTCAGCCATCTTGAAAATGGCGGTTATTTTGAAATTTTATTTTTGGATAGATTCCATCCACTATTCGTACTAAACGTTTCCATAGTAGGTTTTATGGAAGTCCTTCCAGTGGTTTAAGAAATAATTAACTCCGAATGTTTACAGGTCAATTTGTGAAATTTTTCAAAAAATCTTTTATTGGCAGCCATTTTGAAAATATCGTCCATTTTGAAAAAAATTTGTTTTATGCACATCTACTTATGGTGATCCAGCTTTGTGCCAAATGTGAATTGATTCTGTCATGGCATCTCTGAGAATTCGGCCGGACAAACCTTTCCAGACCAATAACAATATGTCGTCCTGACAACGTCTGGGGCAACATAATAATAGCAGGAATCTTCGATTTTTTTCTGCATGAATTCCTTCCTCTCACCAAACTGAAAATATATACAAGATATAATTACTTTCTGTAAAGCAATTGCTGAGATATTGAATAAAGTAGATATTTTTTACGTGTTTTTGGTGGCCATGTTCAAAACTGCGGCATTTTGAAAATCTTTTTTGTACATATTCCGTGGTTATATCACATTTAACATCTCTACCAAGTTTTATGAAAGTCTGTCGAGGCATTTGTGAGATAATTGATCGGCACTTTTTAAACGTAACCTGGCAGCCAACTTGAAAATGACGGCCATTTTGAATCCGAAAATTTCATGAAAATTTAAACTCATCATAATTAAGCTTTTGACCAAACATGAAATTATTCATACAAATGGCAACATAGAAAATTCAGATTAAATTTTTTCAATCCGAAAACACTTCGTATTTGTCAGCCATCTTGAAAATGGGGGGTCATTTCCAAATTTTATTTTTGGACAGATTCCATCCACTATTCGTACAAAACGTTTCCATAGTAGGTTTTATGGAAGTCATTCCGGTGGTTTAGGAAATAATTGACTCCGAGTGCTTACAGGTCCATTTGTGAAATGTGAAAAACATCGTTTATTGGTAGCCATTTTGAAAATATCGGCCATTTTGAAAAAAAAATTGTTTTATGCACATCTACTCATGGTGATCCAGCTTTGTGCCAAATGTGAATTAATTCTGTCATGGCATCTCTGAGAACTCGACCGGTCAAACTTTTCCAAACCAATAACAATATGTCGTCCCGACTACGTCTGGGGCGACAAAATAATAGCAGGAATCTTCGATTTTTTTTTCTGCATGAATTCCTTCCTCTCATCAAACTGAAAATCTAAACAAGATATGATTAATTTCTGTATAGCAGTTATTGAGATATTGAATAAAGTAGACATTTTTACGTGTTTTTGGTGGGATCTTGAAAATGACGGCCATCTTGAATCGGAAAATTTCTTGAAAGTTTAAAGTCATCATAATCAAGCTTTTGACCAAATATGAAACAAGATTGCTACGCGTAGCTTTGTCCCCCGCCGCCGCAGAAAAGTCAATAAAGTCCCATTTCTCATGTAAAATTTTGAGAATCAAAATGGCGGCAGGATATGATCAACAGCATTAGGTGGCAAATAGCTAAGCAAAATTTCAGAAAAATCCCTTAATTGGAGTATCACAAAATGTGTCCAGAAAGTCTCCCTATGTTGTAGTATGCATTAAGTCGATAAAGTCCAATAACTCCCTTAAAATTTGTCGAATCGAAATGGCGATGTGATATGATCTATTACATATAACGACTAACAATCCTGTATAATTAGAATGAATTCGGAGTATCAGTTTCTGAGGAGTTGCGTCCACAAGATTTGCCATTGTATAACAATGTGGAAATAATCAAAGTCCCATAACTCCCACAAAATTTGACGAATCGAAATGGCGATGTGATATGATCTAGTACTAATGGTGACTAACAATCCTGTAAAATTTGAATGAATTCTGAACAGCCGTTTCTAAGAAGTTGCGTCCACAACATTTGCCATTTTATAACAATGTGGAAATAATCAAAGTCCTATAACTCCCACAAAATTTGAAGACTCGAAATGGCGACGTGATATGATCTTGTACTAATAGTGACTAACAATCCTGTAAAATTTGAATGAATTCTGACCAGTAGTTTCTGAGGACTTGCGTCCACAAGATTTGCCATTGTATAACAATGTGGAAATAATTAAAGTCCCATAACTTTCACAAAATTTTACGAATCAAAATGGCGATGCGATATGATCTAGTACTAATGATGACTAACAATCCTGTAAAATTTGAATGAATTCTGACCAGCGGTTTCTGAGGAGTTGCGTCCACAAGATTTCCAATTGTATAACAATGTGAAAATAATCAATTTCCCATAACTCCCACAAAATTTTACGAATCAACATGGCGATGCAATATGATCTAGTACTAGTGGTGAATAATAATCCTGTAAAATTTGAATGAATTCTAACCAGCGGTTTCTGAGGAGTTGTGTCCACAAGATTTGCCATTGCATAACAATGTGGAAATAATCAAAGTCCCATAACTCCAACAAAATTTGACGAATCAAAATGGCGGTGCGATATGATCTAGTACATATAGTGACTAACAATCCTACAAAATTTGAACAAAATCCAATACACGGTTTCTGAGGAGTTGCGTCCACAAGATCTCCATTTACAATCCTACAAAATTTGAACAAAATCCAATACACGGTTTCCGAGGAGTTGCGTCCACAAGATCTCCATTTGTATAGTATTGCTAAAAATCGTCAAAGTCCCATAACTCCTATAAAAATTGACGAATCAAAATGGCGGTGCGATATGATCTAGTACATATAGTGACTAACAATCCTACAAAATTTGAACATAATCCAATACACGGTTTCCGAGGAGTTGCGTCCACAAGAAAGTGTGACAGACAGACGGACGGACGGACGGACATACGGACACAGATCATTACTATGTCCCACCGTCGCGGTGCGGCGGGGGACAATTATTCATACAAATGGCAGCATAGAAAATTCAGATTAAAATTTTGCAATCCGACAACACTGCGTTTTTCTCAGCCATCTTGAAAATGGCGGTCATTTTGAAATTTTATTTTTGGATAGATTCCATCCATTATTCGTACTTAACGTTTCCATAGTAGGTTTTATGGAAGTCCTTCCAGTGGTTTAAGAAATAATGGACTCCGAGTGTTTACAGGTCCATTTGTGAATTTTTTTTTAAAAAATCGTTTATTGGCAGCCATTTTGAAAAAAAAATTATTTTATGCACATCTACTCATGGTGATCCAGCTTTGTGCCAAATGTGAATTGATTCTGTCAACTCGGCCGGACAAACTTTCCAAACCGATAACAATGTGTCGTCCCGACTACGTCTGGGCCACATAATAATAGCAGGAATCTTCCGGTTTTTTTTCTGCAAGAATTCCTTCCTCTAATCAAACTGAAAATATAAACAAGATATGATTAATTTCTGTATAGCAGTTGCTGAAGTATTGAATAAAGAAGACATTTTTACGTGTTGTTGGTGGCCATGTTCAAAACGGCAGTCATTTTGAAATTCTTTTTTGTACAGATTCCGTAGTTATATCACATTAAACATCTCTACCAAGTTTTATGAAAGTCTGTCGAGGCATTTGTGAGAAAATTGATCGGCAGTTTTTAAACATAACCTGGCAGGAATCTTAAAAATAACGGCCATTTTGAATCCGAAAATTCCATGAAAGTTTAAACTCATCATAATTAAGCTTTTGACCAAATATGAAATTATTCATACAAATGGCAGCATAGAAAATGCAGATTAGAATTTTTCAATCCGAAAACACTGCGTATTTATCAGCCATCTTGAAAATGGCGGTCATTTTGAAATTTTATTTTTGGACAGATTATATCCACTATTCGTACAAAACGTTTCCATAGTAGGTTTTATGGAAGTCCTTCCGGTGGTTTAGGAAATAATTGACTCCGAGTGTTTACAGGTCCATTTGTGAAATTTGCAAAAAATCGTTTATTGGCAGCCATTTTGAAAATATCGGCCATTTTGAAAAAAAAAAAGCTTTATGCACATCTACTCATGGTGATCCAACTTTGTTCCAAATGTGAATTGATTCTATCATGGCATCTCTGAGAACTCGGCCGGACAAACTTTTCCAACCAATAACAATATGTCGTCCCGACTACGTATGGGGCGACATAATAATAGCAGTAATCTTCGATTTTTTTCTGCATGAATTCCTTCCTTTCATCAAACTGAAAATATTAACAAGATATAATTAATTTCTGTAAAGCAATTGCTGAGATATTGAATAGAGTAGACATTTTTACGTGTTTTTGGTGGCCATATTCAAAACGGCGGCCCTTTTGAAAATCTTTTTTGTACAGATTCCGTGGTTATATCACATTAAACATCTCTAGCAAGTTTTATGAAAGTCTGTCGGGGCGTTTATGAGATAATTGATCGGCACTTTTTAAACGTAACCTGGCAGCCATCTTGAAAATGACGGCCATTTTGAATCCGAAAATGAAAATTTAAACTCATCACAATTAAGCTTTTGACCAAACATGAAATTATTCATACAAATGGCAACATAGAAAATTCAGATTAATTTTTTTCAATCCGACAACACTGCGTATTTGTCAGCCATCTTGAAAATGGGGGGGAGGGGTCATTTCCAAATTTTATTTTTTTGGTTTCCGTCCACTATTCGTACAAAACGTTTCAATAGTAGGTTTTATGGAAGTCCTTCCGGTGGTTTAGGACATAGTTGACTCCGAGTGTTTACAGGTCCATTTGTGAAATGTGAAAAAAATCGTTTATTGGCAGCCATTTTGAAAATATCGGCCATTTTGAAAAAAAAATTTAATGCACATCTACTCATGGTGATCCAGCTTTGTGCCAAATGTGAATTGATTCTGTCATGCCATCTCTCAGAACTCGACCGGTCAAACTTTTGCAAACCAATAACAAAAGTCGTTCCGACTACGTCTGGGGCGACATAATAATAGCAGGAATCTTCGATTTTTTTTCTGCATGAATTCCTTCCTCTCATCAAACTGAAAATATAAACAAGATATGATTAATTTCTGTATAGCAGTTGCTAAGATATTGAATAAAGTAGACATGTTTACGCGTTTTTGGTGGGCATCTTGAAAATGACGGCCATCTTGAATCCGAAAATTTCTTGAAAGTTTAAAGTCATCCTAATTAAGCTTTTGACTAAATATGAAATTATTCATACAAATGGCAGCATAGAAAATTCAGATTAAAATTTTTCAATCCGACAACACTGCGTATTTCTCAGCCATCTTGAAAATGGCGGTCATTTTGAAATTTTATTTTTGGACAGATTCCATCCATTTTTCATACTAAACGTTTCCATAGTAGAGTTTATGGAAGTCCTTCCAATGGTTTAAAAAATAATTGACTCCGAGTGTTTACAGGTCCATTTGTGAAATTTTGCAAAAAAAAAATCGTTCATTGGCAGCCATTTTGAAAAAATTGTTTTATGCACATCTACTCATGGTGATCAAGCTTTGTGCCAAATGTGAATTGATTCTGTCATGGCATCTCTGAGAACTCGGCCGGACAAACTTTCCAAATCGATAACAATATGTCGTCCGACTACGTCTTGGGCCACATAATAATAGCAGGAATCTTCTGTTTTTTTTCTGCATGAATTCCTTCCTCTCATCAAACTGAAAATATAAACAAGATATGATTAATTTCTGTATAGCAGTTGCTGAAGTATTGAATAAAGAAGACAATTTTACGTGTTTTTGGTGGCCATCTTGAAAACGGTCGCCATTTTGAAAATCTTTTTTGTACAGATTCCGTGGTTATATCACATTAAACATCTCTACCAAGTTTTATGAAAGTCTCGAGGCATATGTAAGATAATTGATCGGCAGTTTTTAAACGTAACCTGGCATCCATCTTGAGAATGACGGCTATTTTTAATCCGAAAATTTCATGAAAATTTAAACTCATCATAATTAAGCTTTTGACCAAATATGAAATTATTCATACAAATGGCAGCATAGAAAATCCAGATTAAAATTTTTCAATCCGACAACACTGCGTATTTGTCAGCCATCTTGAAAGTCTGTCGAGGCATTTTGAAATTTTAATTTTGGACAGATTCCATCCACTATTCGTACAAAACGTTTCCATAGTAGGTTTTATGAAAGTCCTTCCAGTGGTTTAAGAAATAGTTGACTCCGAGTGTTAACAGGTCCATTTGTGAAATTTTGAAAAACATCTTTTATTGGCAGCCATTTTGAAAATATCGGCCATTTTGAAAAAAAAATTGTTTTATGCACATCTACTCATGGTGATCCAGCTTTGTGCCAAATGTGAATTGATTCTGTTATGGCATCTCTGAGAACTCGGCCGGGCAAACCTTTCCAGACCAATAACAATATGTCGTCCCGACTACGTTTTGTGCGACGTAATAATAGCAGACATTTTGGATTTTTTCTGCATGAATTCCTTTCTCTCATCAAACTGAAAATATAAACAAGATATGATTAATTTCTGTAAAGCAATTCCTGTGATATTGAATAAAGAAAACATTTTTTACGTGTTTTTGGTGGCCATCTTGAAAACGGTGGCCATTTTGAAAACCTTTTTTGTACAGATTCCGTGGTAATATTATATTAAACATCTCTACCAAGTTTTATGAAAGTCTGTCGAGGCATTTATGAGATAATTGATCGGCAGTTTTTAAACGTAACCTGGCAGCCATCTTGAAAATAACGGCCATTTTGAATCCGAAAATTCCATGAAAGTTTAAACTCATCATAATTAAGCTTTTGACCAAATATGAAATTATTCATACAAATGGCAGCATAGAAAATGCAGATTAGAATTTTTCAATCCGACACCACTGCGTATTTATCAGCCATCTTGAAAATGGCGGTCATTTTGAAATTTTATTTTTGGATAAATTCCATCCATTATTCGTACTAAACGTTTCCATAGTAGGTTTTATGGAAGTCCTTCCAGTGGTTTAAGAAATAATTGACTCCAAGTGTTTACAGTTCAATTTGTGAAATTTGCAAAATATCGTTTATTGGCAGCAATTTTGAAAATACCGGCCTTTCTGGAAAAACAGATTGTTTTCAGCACATCTGCTCATGGTGATTCAGCTTTGTGCCAAATGTAGATTTGATTCTGTCATGGCAACTCTGAGAACTCGGTCGGACAAACTTTTCACGTATTTGTGAGATAATTTATCGGCAGTTTTTAAACGTAACCTGGCAGCCATCTTGAAAATAACGGCCATTTTGAATCCGAAAATTTCATGAAAATTTATACTCATCATAATTTAGCTTTTGACCAAACATGAATTTATTCATACAAATGGCAGCATTGAAAATTCAGATTAAATTCTTTTTCAATCCGACAACACTGCGTATTTGTCAGCCATCTTGAAAATGGCGGTGATTTTGAAATTTTATGTTTAGATAGATTCCATCCACTATTCGTACAAAACGTTTCCATAGTAGGTTTTATGGAAGTCCTTCCAGTGGTTTAAGAAATAATTGACTCCGAGTGTTTACAGGTCCATTTGTGAAATTTTGCAAAAAATCGTTCATTGACATCCATTTTGTAAATATCGACCATTTTGAAAAAAAAAATGTTTTATGCACATCTACTCATAGTGCCAAATGTGAATTGATTCTGTCATGGCATCTCTGAGAACTCGGCCGGACAAACTTTTGCAGACCAAAAACAATATGTCGTCCCGACTACGTCTGGGGCGACATAAAAATAGCAGGAATCTTGGATATTTATCTGCATGAATGCCTTCCTCTCACCAAACTGAAAATATAAACAAGATATGATTAATTTCTGTAAAGCAATTGCTCAGATATTGAATAAAGTGGACATTTTTTACGTGTTTTTGGTGGCTATCTTGAAAACGGCGGCCATTTTGAAAATCTTTTTTGTACAGATTTTGTGGTAATATTATATTAAACATCTCTATTAAGTTTTCTATAAGTCTGTCGAGGCATTTGTGAGATAATTGATCGGCAGTTTTTAAAGCTAACCTGGCAGCCATCTCGAAAATGACGGCCATTTTGAATCCGAAAATTTCATGAAAATTTAAACTCATCATAATTAAGCTTTTGACCAAATATGAAATTATTCATACATATGGCAGCATAGAAAATTCAGATTAAAATTTTTCAATCCGACAACACTGCGTATTTGTCAGCCATCTTGAAAATGGCATTCATTTTGAAATTTTATTTTTGGATAGATTCCATCCACTATTCGTACTAAACGTTTCCATGGTAGGTTTTATGGAAGTCCTTCCAGTGGTTTAAGAAATAATTAACTCCGAATGTTTACAGGTCAATTTGTGAAATTTTTCAAAAAATATTTTATTTGCAGCCATTTTGAAAATATCGTCCATTTTGAAAAAAAAAATTGTTTTGTGCACATCTACTTATGGTGATCCAGCTTTGTGCCAAATGTGAATGGATTCTGTCATGGCATCTCTGAGAATTCGGCCGCACAAACCTTTCCAGACCAATAACAATATGTCGTCCTGACAACGTCTGGGGCAACATAATAATAGCAGGAATCTTCGATTTTTTTCTGCATGAATTCCTTCCTCTCATCAAACTGAAAATATAAATAGATATAATTATTTTCTGTGAAGCAATTGCTGAGATATTGAATAAAGTAGACATTTTTTACGTGTTTTTGGTGGCCATGTTCAAAACAGCGGCATTTTGAAAATCTCCTTGAACAGCTCTCCTCAAACCGTCTCGCATACTGCAATAGCATTCAAACTTTTGATTTTTCTACCCTTTATACAACTCTTCCCCATAATAAACCATAATAAACTTAAAACAGTAATTTCCGATCTTATACATCAATGTTTCTGTACCAAAAACGGAGAACGCAGGTATTCCTATCTGGTAATAGGAAAAGATAAAACATACTTTGTGGAGAACCACACCGAGTCAGACGGGAAATGCAGTGAAGGTGACGTGATTGAGATGCTTGAATTTTTGATCGACGGCGTTTTTGTTGGGTGTGGATGCCGTGTTTTTCAGCGGACAGTGGGGATTCCTGTGGGAGCAGATTGTGAGCCATTTTTGGCTGACATTTTCCTTTTTTCGTGTGGAGCAAGGTTTTTACAAGGGCTGGTGCAGCGGAGGCAGGGACAAAAAGCCCGGACTTTTAATTTCGGCTTCGGATATATGGACGATGTACTTTCTCTTGGTAGCCCAAGGTTTGAGGAATATTTGCATCGTGTCTGCCCCAGTGGGCTTGGGGTTGGAGAGACAGCCGGTGCGCCCGATTCTGCTTCTTACCTTGACCTTTTGTTGTTCATTGACGAGCGTGGGCGTCTGGAGTCTGGATTGTGTGGCAGGCGTGGTGGTTTTGACTTTCCAATTGTGAACTTTCCCTTTCTCTGCAATGTACCTGCATCCCCAGCATATGGAGTGTATATTTCACAATTGATTCGTTACTGTGGAGCGTGCAGTACATACAGTGACTTTGTGGAAAGAGCAAAAGCACTGTCACAAAAACTGCTGAGTCAGGGATATGTTCAGCCTTTGTTACTTTCGTCTCTTCAGAAATTCTGTGGCCGTTGCCGCGACATCATAGATGGATATGGGGTGTCAGTGTCACAGGTGAAGGCTGGCATTTTCGGCTGGATTGGCGTCTTCCCGGATTTGACATTGCCGGTTTTGACTTTACCCTGGATTGGCCCATTGACGGTGTGGCGGGTGCTGTGCACAGAGCGAGACATTCTTGCCCTTCCGGACCACCTGATGTCGCTCTCGGTTTTTATGGGAGTTCACACTGTCAGTGCTTTAGTTTTCAGTGTTGTCTTGTTAAATTTTAGCTTTGTCTTCGTCAGTGATGTTTGTGGTACGGATTTGTCCTTGTCCATGTTTGAATACTTAAGTGATTACAAAGGCTTTTCAAAATTTCACCTTGGTACTGTTTTAGGATTAGAGAAGTAACACGTACCATGGCTCTCAATTGGTTTTGTCTCAGGGTTAGAAAATGACAATAACCAATCAGTAACCTAACAGATCTTTCAAAACATATGCCTCACTGGCCCTGTGACGGGTGCTGTGTGCAGAGCAGGACATGCTTGCCCTTCCGGAGTACCTGATGTCACTTTTGTTTTTTGAGAGTTCGCGCTGTTAGTGCTTTGGTTTTTTGTGTTGTATATGTAATGTTGGTGTGTTTTGTGGTCATGTGGTGTCTTTGGTCTTCCGTCTTTTGGTGTTCTTGCTTTTGCCTTGTCTCTGGACTTTGATTTCTGCAGTTTTGTGCTTTGTTCCTTCGTTATTCTACTGCCGTTGTTTTATACAGATTCCGTGGTTATATCACATTTAACATCTCTAGCAAGTTTTATGAAAGTCTGTCGAGGCATTTGTGAGATAATTCATCGGGCACTTTTTAAACGTAACCTGGCAGCCATCTTGAAAATGACGGCCATTTTGAATCCGAAAATTTCATGAAAATTTAAACTCATCACAATTAAGCTTTTGACCAAATATGAAATTATTCATACAAATGGCAACATAGAAAATTCAGATTAATTTTTTTCAATCCGACAACACTGCGTATTTGTCAGCCATCTTGAAAATGGGGGGGGGGTCATTTCCAAATTTTATTTTTGGACAGATTCCATCCACTATTCGTACAAAACGTTTCCATAGTAGGTTTTATGGAAGTCCTTCCGGTGGTTTAGGAAATAATTGACTCCGAGTGCTTACAGGTCCATTTGTGAAATGTGAAAAAAATCGTTTATTGGTAGCCATTTTGAAAATATCGGCCATTTTGAAAAAAAAATTTAATGCACATCCACTCATGGTGATCCAGCTTTGTGCTAAATGTGAATTAATTCTGTCATGGCATCTCTGAGAACTCGACTGGTCAAACTTTTCCAAACCAATAACAATATGTCTTCCCGACCACGTCTGGGGCGACAAAATAATTAGCAGGAATCTTCGATTTTTTTTTTTCTGCATGAATTCCTTCCTCTCATTAAACTGAAAATATAAACAAGATATGATTAATTTCTGTATAGCAGTTGCTGAAGTATTGAATAAAGTAGACATTTTTACGTGTTTTTGGTGGGCATCTTGAAAATGACGGCCATCTTGAATCCGAAAATTTCTTGAAAGTTTAAAGTCATCATAATCAAGCTTTTGACCAAATATGAAATTATTATACAAATGGCAGCATAGAAAATTCAGATTAAAATTTTTCAATCCGACAACACTGCGTATTTCTCAGCCATCTTGAAAATGGCGGTCATTTTGAAATTTTATTTTTGGATAGATTCCATCCATTATTCGTACTAAACGTTTCCATATTAGGTTTTATGGAAGTCCTTCCAGTGGTTTAAGAAATAATTGACTCCGAGTGTTTACAGGTCCATTTGTGAAATTTTGCAAAAAAATCGTTTATTGGCAGCCATTTTGAAAAAAAAATGTTGAATGCACATCTACTCATGGTGATCCAGCTTTGTGCCAAATGTGAATTGATTCTGTCAACTCGGACGGACAAACTTTCCAAACCGATAACAATGTGTCGTCCCGACTACGTCTGGGGCCACATAATAATAGCAGGAATCTTCCGTTTTTTTCTGCATGAATTCCTTCCTCTAATCAAACTGAAAATATAAACAAGATATGATTAATTTCTGTATAGCAGTTGCTGAAGTATTGAATAAAGAAGACATTTTTACGTGTTTTTGGTGGCCATCTTGAAAACGGCGGCTATTTGCAATTCTTTTTTGTACAGATTTCGTGGTTATATCACATTAAACATCTCTACCAAGTTTTATGAAAGTCTGTCGAGGCATTTGTGAGATAACTGATCGGCAGTTTTCTAACGTAACCTGGCAGCCATCTTGAAAATGACGGCCATTTTTAATCCGAAAATTTCATGAAAATTTAAGCTCATCATAATTGAGCTTTTGACCAAATATGAAATTATTCATACAAATGGCAGCATAGAAAATTCAGATTAAAATTTTTCGATCCGACAACACTGCGTATTTATCAGCCATCTTGAAAATGGTGGTCATTTTGAAATTTTATTTTTGGACAGATTCCATCCACTATTCGTACAAAACGTTTCCATAGTAGGTTTTATGAAAGTCCTTCCAGTGGTTTAAGAAATAATTGACTCCGAGTGTTTACAGGTCCATTTGTGAAATTTTGCAAAACATCTTTTATTGGCAGCCATTTTGAAAATATCGGCCATTTTGAAAAAAAAATTGTTTTATGCACATCTACTCATGGTGATCCAGCTTTGTGCCAAATGTATATTGATTCTGTCATGGCATCTCTGAGAACTCGGCCGGACAAACTTTTCCAGACCAATAATATGTCGTCCTGACTATGCGACATAATAATAGCAGGAATCTTGGATTTTTTTCTGCATGAATTCCTTCCTCTCATCAATCTGTAAATATAAACAAGATATGATTAATTTCTGTAAAGCAATTGCTGAGATATTGAATAAAGTAGACATTTTTTACGTGTTTTTGGTGGCCATCTTGAAAACGGCGGCCATTTTGAAAATCTTTTTTGTACAGATTCCGTGGTAATATCACATTCAACATCTCTACCAAGTTTTATGAAAGTCTGTCGAGGCATTTGTGAGATAATTGATCGGCACCTTTTAAACGTTACCTGGCAGCCATCTTGAAAATGATGGCCATTTTTAATCCGGAAATTTCATGAAAAATTATACTCATCATAATTAAGCTTTTGACCAAACATGAAATTATTCATACAAATGGCAACATAGAAAATTCAGATTAATTTTTTTCAATCCGACAACACTGCGTATTTTTCAGCCATCTTGAAAATGGGGGGGGGGGGGGGG
>MJUU01058383.1:193224-223388 GCA_002080025.1 Modiolus philippinarum | reverse complement strand
ATTCTCTTTTTCCACCCTGGTTGGGTTCAGGTGCTTATCATAATTAGTATATTGTAATGCGTATTGTATTGATAAATTAATATGTATGATGTTTATTATGAATAATTAAAGCACCTTTCGCCAAACATCTTGGTTGTCAATTCTGTGCAATGGGAGGTCACTCTCATTGCACCTAATTGATAGCCATGAGTTACTCCCCCTTCCTCTAGTACTCGTCATTCAGATAGCACGTGGTTATTCAGTGCACATGAGGTTGTGTCGGTCCGTCCCAATATATATACTTTTTTTTTTCTTATTTTTATTCTCTTTTTCCACCCTGGTTGGGTTCAGGTGCTTATCATAATTAGTATATTGTAATGCGTATTGTATTGATAAATTAATATGTATGATGTTTATTATGAATAATTAAAGCACCTTTCGCCAAACATCTTGGTTGTCAATTCAGGTCAGAATTATGTCTCGTGCCAGGTCAAAGTTTAAGTCAAAGAGATCCTTGGAGTAAATGACAGATAATAGTGATATCGATGTAAGCAACTCTTTATATGTAATTAATGTAGTGGGGTTCTTATCATATTCGAGGGACGTGTGTCGTGACAATATGAGAAGAGACCTATTACATATGATTTTACATAGGGTAATAAATAATCATTATCTTCAGCCATTATGAAGTTAACTAGATACAGTCAAAGATGCCATGCGATCAACCATTATACTATCAACTATTCAAATTTCAATTGACATCATCAATAAAAACTTATAGGTACAAATTGTATGACTAAAATGGTGGTAGTTAAATCATCTGTTTTGCACAGTTTTATTGCCAAAACCTGCAAATTATACTGATAGAAGATAATTATCCTATGTACATATGGATGTAAATGGATAATATATGTGATAAGATGAGCTGCAAATGTAGATGTATTTCCGAATGCCAACCGTGATGATAAACATCGTTTCAAAGCTGTTGACATAGGAAACTCCCGTGCAAAATTGTAAAACATTTAGGTTTTGGGGTCTTTTTACAAATGGACTTTTAAAGTAAAGCCTACTGACAGGTTTCTGACACAACTGCCGTTACAACCACAAGTAAACCAAAATAAATTGAACATTAATTCCTGCGTTGAACCGAATGAAGAGTGTTATAACTTTCGTACAAAAGAACTCGAGTAGTGAAAATACATATGTTCTGCATGTGGCAATTTCGATTAATTCAAAATGACGCCACAAATACTGTTCCAGGGCTGAATCCAAATCTATAATTTTATAGACTGTCTTTAAAGTACTTCTTAATGATGGGTATTTCGCTAAAATTTTATGGTTGAAAAAGTGCAATATTATATATTTATTATTCTTTTCATTTAATCAATCTACATTTGACAAGATTCGTACCATAGAATGAAAACACCATTTGTTTATTTTCTTTTAATTTCACAGGTACATTTGTACGTTATTACCATGAAAAATTACTTTTTAATGTTATGTTATTTTTAAAAATTTGAAATACATCTTTGAAGTAATAGATAAAATATTACCTTCTTCCCCTGTATATTCACACTGTTTGATGTATGGTCTTTTTATAATGAATATTCCAAATAGTATTTTAATGAGCATGTTTCATTTCAGTGACAAAAATTGTTGAATTGGTCATATTCAGGTTAAAATACAATTCTGTTTATTTTGCTCATAAAGATCTCGATACAGTTACCCGTTGGACTGTGAGTCCCAAATCTTACCCATGTACCTCGGTACCAAATCTCATCCATGTACCTCAGTACTGACAAAAATGATATATTGGAAATATTCTGTATAAGATTCTTTAAAACCAATGACTTTCACCGTTTTATCTTAGTTCCCAACTATTCTTTGTTCAACTTTCGTGTCCTTCAGATTATATTTTTGTTTAAATATCTTTTTTTTTTGCGTTCAGTGAACAATGATTATATTATTCCGGACGTGAATACGACCGTATATAGATCAAGTCAATAAATACAATCTAGGTATAAAAAGTGATTAGAAGCAAAACAAAAAATACCTTCAGTGAAAAAACGAATTGACAAAATGTTGTGACACTCTAAAATTATGAGATTACATCCCCATGGTAACAAAACTTACTTTTCAAATGCCTTTCAATGAAACATAATTTGACTTTTAGCAAATTATAATGGTTACTCATTGTGATGGGGTACGGGTTCGTACTCATTATCTGGGCACTATAGCATCTTCGCCCTACGTGTAACCACCTTCGCTCTGGGTGAAGGCAATATTTATATAAAAACAGATAGATTAAATTTTAAATCTCGGACCAAATTTTCGATTGATCAGTTTTTGCAAGGTTATAGTCAGGTCAAGAGTTCACAGGAACATTGACTACTCTATCCCTTTTTGGAAAAAAATAAATGATCTCCCCTTCAAAAATTTTTAACAGCAACCGAATTCCTTCATGCACATCTTTGAGTTGTGCTGACAAAGAGCATGGACAGATAGACGCACAGACAGACGCGTTTCCTATATACCCCTAAACGTCGTCTGCGAGGGGGCATAATAAAGGAAAAAAAGGATAATTTTCTGTATTTGAATACATTTTTCACGTTTATTCGCGACAATAATCGCGTTATTTTGCGAAATTTATCGTGGTAATTCGCGAAAGTATTGCGTTTTTTCTCGAGGATTTCGCGTTTATTTGCCAAAATTTCACGTTTATTTTTACTTTAGTTTATTGACGTTCTTGTTTGTTTTGTCTGTATCATGTTGGATCCAGGAGTGTTGTGTTTGGATTAGCGTGTTTTGCGAAATATGATTCTAGATTTTCCTCTTTTCACATTTTTCTCCAATTTACTTGAGAATGTAATTCAGGGTTATGAACAAACATGGGACATATAGTTTCTCCTTCAGGTAGGAGTAAGCTAAAAATATTTCTTCCCTGGAGAAATCAAAAATTTTGATTTTCAATATGCTAGCCTTAGCGAGCATGTTAAAATCGAATTTTTTCTACGAGAGGGAAGAAATATTCGCGACCTAAAAGAATGAGAATTTTTTTCTCCCATTAAATTTGTGTAAAACGCGAAAAAATCTAAAATGGCGGAAGATCTCTCGCGGAAATTTAATAAACGCCAATTGGTTATTACAAAAGATGAAATCTTATGGTATTGATGGTAAATTGCTGAGATGGATTACCAGCTACCTTACTGATCGGCAACAAAGAGTAGTAATAAAGGATTTGTCTTCTATACTTTGCAATCTTTCAGCTGGTGTACCCCAGGGATCAGTTTTAGGGCCGTTGCTTTTTATTATCTTTGTCAATGATATTGCTCAAAACCTTATGTCTTTAGGAAGACTTTTTGCAGATGACACATCATTCAACTATTCAAGTCATGATCACTTACAGATTAAATCTGTTATTGATCATGATTTGAAGGAGTTGGATGATTGGTCAAAGATGTGGCTTATGTCTTTTAATCCGGATAAAACAGAAATATTACTATTATCGAACATCGATACCCCGCAACTTCATTTTACACTTAATGGTAAGAATGTGCCAATTCAAAACCGTCACAAACATCTGGGTGTCACTTTTAGTAGTGACGCACATTGGAATTTACATATAGAAAATGTAATACAGAGTATTTCCAGGCACCTTAATGTACTTCGAAAATTAAAATATAAACTTTCTAGAAAAAATTAAGAAAAAACTATATCTAGTTTTTATAAGACCAATATTTGAGTATGCCTGTGAAGTTTGAGACAATTGTGGAGATAGGAATTCTATTAAGCTTGATCAATTACAACTTGAAGCTGTTAGAATAGTAACTGGTCTTCCAATATTTGTTAGTACAGTATTGATATATAGGGAATTAGGTTGGGAAACTTTGGCAGATAGACGCAAACGGAAAAAATTACAAACTTTTTATAATATTTCACATAATAAAGCCCCACAATATCTTTGTGATTTAATACCCCCAACAATCCAGATTACGACTTTCTATCCACTGCGAAACGGAGAGGACATTATACTACCATTCTGTCGACTGTCGACAACTTACATGTAAAACTCTTTTATTCCGTCAACTATTCGCAGCTGGAATAATTTAAATCCGTCAGTAAGAAATGCAGATTCAATTTCGAGATTAAAAATGAATTGCGAAAAGATAGTGATAATAGAAATGTTCCCATTTATTACGGTTTCGGCCCTTGTAAACTTAATATAACATTAACTCCACTTAGATCTTTTGCCTCGTTTTTGAATTATGATTTGTTCAAAGTAAACATTATAAATAATCCCACTTGTCGTTGTGGTGCTGAACGTGAAGATTCCTATCATTTCTTTTTTGATTGTCCAAATTACACACGATTAAGATTTAATTTATTTCAAAACCTCAGTTGGATACCAAATGATTACGCTATAGACCTTCAGCTTTTGACATGTGGTGACTCGGCTCTTACAACAGATCAGAATGAAAACATCTTCAAGCACGTTTCTGAGTATATAAAAAAATCAGAGAGATTTTTAATAGTCTAATACCAGACAGACACACACACACATCATCATCACCATCATAATTCTTTTCATCATCATTAATTCAGCTTGTGTTAAGTTTGCATTGTTTTCTTTCTTTTTGTCATACTCAGTTAGATTAATATGAATATTGATATATATATGTCTTAAATTAACATGCTCTATTATTATTGTAACTGTATTGTATTTGGGTGAAGACTTTTATAAGTTGGAATAACTTGTGTCTGATCCCCTTTCCATTTTGCGAGCAAAATAAATATGTTTAAATCAAACGCCCATTGGTTAAAAAGTCGCTTGCACATTTAACCTACTGCTGAGAATGGGAGAAATCGTAGTTATCATTGTGCTGGAACTATAACGGATTGTCATATTCTAATTGAAGAAACAGGACATTCATTGATTGATTTTCTTTAATAGAAGGATTGGTATTCTTTGATATCACTAAAAGTTAATGATTACACATCAGTTTACGAATCAGTCTTTGTCTTCCTCGGTTTTTTCTGGCAACCATTTTTCAGACATGTACATATATAATATTGTTATAAATGACAAAAGGTGCACCCAGTAGCACCCATCATAAACCCCTATCGTGCATAGCGATATCACGAGCTGCCGTGCAAGAACTCTGATGACAAGGAAATGTTCTTCAAATATGAATAAATACCGAAGTTACTGTGAATTTATTTTTCTGCATGTGCGCATTTCGACAACTTATGTCTCTTCAGTGCAGATAAAATCTAAACGTTTGGAAGACCATAAACTCAAAGATGTTTAAACACTGATAGAAAACAAATAACCAATTTGATCTAAATGTAAAGCCTAAAATCAGCTAAGGACAGAGCTTTGCATGAGGGAGATACTCCTTAGTCCAACAAAATTTACAAAAATTTAGATACTGTAAGGTTCCAAAAATAATCGGCTTTCGGGTCAGCACCGAAATACTGACTACTGGGCTGGTGAATACCCTCGGGGACTATTTAAAATATTGCATAAAATATTTTCATTTACTATTTCAGGAATCTTTGCAAATTTACATTTAGCTTTGAAGTGATGGGAAAGTGCACATGGTGTAATAAACATACCTATTTGTATTTGCATGCAATATAAGCTCACGAGTTTTAATTTACACGCATATATAAAAATGCATACGTATTTCAAAGTGCACATGTAAATGGATTTAAGGTAGATCGATACTAATATATGAAGCATTGGTTGGTGCATATTACAAATCTCGAGTCGTATTGGATTTGTCTTGATTTTCTAGGAATCAGATTTTCTCAGATTTTCCATATTGTGACGTCTTAAAAAGTACACAAATTTAATATATATATCATTCACTTTCCCGCAAATTATCTCCCTTTTTCCGAATATAATATTTATTTCGTTAACTATATAAAATATCTGTCTTAGTTGAACGCTGACATACAGATTTTTTCAGCCGAACAGATAGCTTAAGAATATATCTCATAAATATCAAAAAGTTTAAAAAAAATGTATCTGTTATTTATCTCATAGGAAATCTTAACAATAAGCATGTTGTCTACATATTCTTTGTAAATGGTCCTGTGAAATACTGGATTTGGCCTATTTTAAGTTCCTGATAACAGGAAAAGATTATTGGTGACTTATCAATTTTAGCTCACTTAGCTATAGCCAGGGTGAGCTTTTGCCATCACTTGGCGTCCGTCGTCCGTCCGTCGTAAACTTTTCATTCAAACATCTCCTCTGAAACCGCTGGGCCAATTGGAACCAAACTTGTTCACAATAGTCCTTGGGTAGTCCCCTTTAAAAGTTTGTCCGGGAAGTCCGCACGTCAGCCAAGATGGCCGCCAGCGGGGATCTTTGTCAACAAGAGGCTCTCAAGAACCTGTATCGCTCACCTGGGCCACGGCTGACATATGCAGTTAAATAATCCCAATGTTTTAATGGCATTATTTTCAAATTTGTTAATAGACATTGATGTTATATTATCTTAAGTTAAACTATGTTCCAGACTGGCAGCTATTTTGAATGGGGTGCAGTTCTACTGTCACCTTTCTTGAAGGGGACCATCTAAGGACCATTGAGTCTAATTTTGGTTCCAATTGACTACATATTTTCAAAGGAGAACATCTTTAAATGCTTTCTGATAGGTTTCCGATAGGTGTCAAGGTTAAACTATGTTTCCAACTGGGGCAATCTTGAATGCAATGCAGACAAGCCAGGCAAATTTTTCAAACGAGAACAACTATGGCCCATTGTGACCAAGTATGTTTTATTATTGGCCAAGTAGTTTCAGAGGAGAAGATCTTTTAATGTTTTCCCATAGGGTCCAATGTTAGAACTATGTTCCCTACTGGCAGACATCTTGGATAAAGCCCAGACTTGAAAAACAACTTTTTTGCAAGAGGCCACCTAAAGACTGCTGTGGCCAAGTTTGGTTCCAATTGGTCCAGTAGTTTCAGAGGAGAAGATCTTTGAATGTGTTTTCCCATAGGGTCCAATGTTAAAACTATAATCCCCGCCTTCGGCCATCTTCTATATAGCCCAGATCTTTAAAACAACTTTTTAGCAGGGGACCATCTAAGGACTATTATTGCCAAGTTTGGTTTAAATTGGCTAAGCAGTTTCAGAGAAGATCTTTGAATGTATTTTACCATAGGGTCCAATGTTAAAACTTTGATCCCCGCTGGTGGCCATCTTGGATATAGCGCGGATCTGAAAAACAACTTTTTTTGCAGAGGACCATCCGAGGACTATTGTGACCAAGTTTTGTTTCAATTGGCCCAGTAGTTTTAGAAGAGAAGATCTTTTAATGTTTTCCCATAGGGTCCAATGTTCAAACTATGATCCCCGCTGGCGGCCATCTTGGATCTAGCGCGGATCTGAAAACACAACATTTTCACAGGAGACCATCTAAGGACTATTGTGGCCAAGTTTGGTTTTCATTGGCTTAGTAGTTTTAATGAAGAAGATCTTTGAAGTGTTTTTCCCATAGGGTCCAATGTTAAAACTATGATCCCGCTGGCGACCATCTTGGATATAGCGCGGATCTGAAAAACAACATGTTTTGCAGGGGACCATCTAAGGACTATTTTGGCCAAGTTTGGTTTCAATAGGCCCAGTAGTTTCAGAGAAGAAGATCTTTGAATGAAAAGTTAACGCCGGACGGACGGACGGACGACGGACGAAAAGTGATGGCAAAAGCTCATCCTGGCTATAGCCAGGTGAGCCAAAAATTTGACCCTTTATTCAAAGATCTTCTCCTCTAAAACTACTGGGCCATAAGAACCAAACTTGGTCATAATGGTCCTTAGGTGGCCCCTTTTAAAAATGTGTCTGGCAAGTCCGTATCATATCCAAGATGGCCACCAGCGGGGACCAGTCTTATCATTAGACCCTATGGGAATGAATTCAAAGATCTTCATCTCTGGAACAACTGCGTCAATTAGAAACCAAACTTGGTCACAGTAGTCCTTTGGTGGTCCCCTTTAAAAATGTGTCCGGCAAATCCGCGCGTCATCCAGGATGGCTGCCAGCGGGGAATGTGGTTTTAATATTGGACCCAATGGGGAAGCAAATTCAAAGATCTCCTCTGAAACTACATGGCCAATTTGAATCATACTTGGTCACAATGGTCCTTACTTTTCCCCCTTTTTAAAATGTGTCCGGCATGTCCGCAAAGCATCCAAGATGGTGGCCAGCGGGAGACATAGTTTAGCATTGGACCATATGGGGAAATGTATTTAAAGATCTCCTCTGAAACTACTTGGCTAATTGGAACCTTGGAATTCATTCAAAGATCTCTGGAAATACTAGGCCAAAGTGAGCCACAGTGGTCCTATGATGGTCTTCGAGGAAAGGTGTTTTTTTTTGTCGGCGCCCCACAAAATATAGCTGCCGTGGGAAACATAACTAAATTTTGGATTAAATTACATCAATGTCTGTATAAGAAAAAACTTGAAAATGAGACCCTTAAACATTGGGATTAGTTTGACTTAATGTTTCAGCCATGGCCCAGCTTAGCGATACAGGCTCTTGAGAGCCTCTTGTTATTTAGCTTTTTAACAAACGAGTTTAAGAACTGCATAAAGACCTACAAAATATCTCAGAATAAGAAAATTTTTAAGGCTCATTCTAAATCAGTTAATGAAATTAGTCCACCATTTTTTTTTATTATTTGGGGGAGGGAGGTTATAACATTACAGCATGTTTCACAATGAATATGGCTGCACACCTGTCAATGTATATCAGTGGTTACTGAGTTGTTATAAATACGGTGATACCATAGAACTTGGGTGGTACCAACAATATAACTCAAAAGAAAGGCCTCCTGTAAAGTTACTTTTAGACATGTCTAAACCCGATTCAGAAAGTGAAACCTGGTCTTTAATTATCATATTACATGCAAACTCGATAAACATCGGTCTCTTTAGGGTACATGTAAAGAAATAATTATAGAATTTAAATTAAATTTGTTGAAAAGGTGTAAAATATGGTGATTATTTCGTCGAATTTCTGTCAATTAAGATATGAAATTAGATTTAACGATTTGTATTAAAAGAGAATGTTAAAAATTATGTCATTATATTAAAATGCTTCTAAGCTCAAATAATGCTATCTAGGCGTAGAGTCTGCATAAGGTGTAATACCTTATAATACTGATGTTTAAAACGGACAGGTTTTGGATGTTATATTTTTCGAGTTTAAGGTCGGGGTGAATATGTTATTCTATAATTCGATCTTTGTACATTTAGATCATATTGGTTATTTGTTCTCTATCAGTTTTTGAACACATTTGAGTTTATGGTCTTCCAAAGGTTTAAATTTTATCTGCACTGAAGAGGCATAAGTTGTCGAAATCCGCATATGCAGAATTTAAATTCACAGTAACTTCGGTATTTAGTCATTTGTTACCACTCGGTCGATGCCGTTCTTCCCGAGGGCATTCACCAGCCCTGTAGTCAGTACTTCGGTGCTGACGCGAAAGCCGATTCTATTTGGAACCTTACAATATTTATTTTTTTTCAATTTTGTTGAAAACTAGGAGTATCTCCCTCATGCAAAGCTCTGTCCTTAGCTGATTTTTGCCTTTTAATTTAGATCATATTGGTTATTTGTTCTCTATCAGTTTTTAAAATTTTTTGAGTTTATGGTCTTCTAAACGTTTCGATTTTATCAGCACTGAAGAGACCTACGTTTTCGAAATGCGCATATGCAGAATTTAAATTCACTGTAACTTCGGTATTTAGTCATTTGTAGTAGTCGAACAAGAATGTTACATCAACTTGAAAACGAAAGACAGTGAACAATAAACCCGACTACATCTGGAAGCTGAAAAGTAATGAACGCGTTTAGACTAGAAATATGACAACTGTGATGATTTTATTATCGTGAATTTCAAATCCTAAGACGTAGAATCCTATGTGCTCTTGTCGGAAACGGCTCTCAGTTTTTTTTCTGAATTTGTATGATATGAAAATGCAATTACCAAAACTTACCAAATGAAGGAATTTACTTTAAAAAATGAATCTTTATGTATATATACATGATCTGTATCATCGTCATGTGCCATCTAGTACACCCGATCCCAGATATTAATTCTCTGACCCGATAAAACTTTATGTTTGTATGCATGTCGTACAAATGTATGTTCTGGCAAGACAAAATTCATTTATTCTACATTATGGTCAAAAGCTTAAGGTCAGTGAAGGACATAATGTAATGTAACACACATTCTACTGATGATAAACCAGTTCCTCCAATTTCTAGAAAATTGAAACACCTACTGACCGATGTGTAAAAATATGATATATAGCATGGGGATAGGTTTGTTGTCAATAACTTACAACATACCGAAGTGACTGTGATCCTTGCCTCTGGAAATGCGCATTTGACAACTCATGTCTCTTCCGTGCAGACAAAATTAAAACATTTGGATATCCATAAACCGAAATACGTATAAAAACTGATAGAGAACAAGTAAACAATTAGATCTTAATAGAAATGCAATGCAAGATGGAGATACTCTTAAGTTTCAAACAAAAATTTTCTAACATTTAGATATTGCAAGTGTCCAAATGAAATCTGTTTCAAATATTGGTTGAAAAGCCGATTATTTTTGGAACCTTACAATATCTAAATTTTTGTAAATTTTGTTGAAAACTAAAGAGTATCTCCCTCATGCATAGCTCTGTCCTTAGCTAATTTTGGCTTTAGATCATATTGGGTATTTGTTCTCTATCAGTTTTTAAATATCTTTGAGTATAAGGTCTTCCAAACGTTTAGATTTTATCTGCACTGAAGAGACATAAGTTGTCGAAATGCGCATATGCAGAAAGTAAATTCGCAGTAACCTCGGTATTTAGTTATTGGTCAATGATGTACATTTTCTCGTGTTAATTTATGGAAGAATAGTTATGAATGTTGATAAAATGAACAACTGAATTATTATTCAATGCAGTTTATATGGTTTGTTTCCATTGATTTATTCACTTTAATACCTTTTAGGGGGCCATCTAGGGCTTGCTGTATGGTGTGAGGTTCCTCGCTGTGCTGAAGACCGTACGGTGACCCCTTGATGTTTTGTTTTGGGTCGTTTTAAGCTGGAGATGGGATGTTGTCTCCTTGACATTCGCAGTGTGAACTCTCAGTTTAACTGGAGTTCACACTGTGAGTGCTTTGTTCTGGATGTTGTGGTTTCTGGTTCTGTGCTTTGTGTCCGTCTGGCGTCATTGCTTTTGTGTCTAACGTCATTGTTTTCTGTGTTCTCGTTTTTGCCCTGTCTTTGGACTTCGATTTTTGTGAATTTCACCCCTTTGTTCCTTCGGTATTCTACTGCCGTTGTTTTTACCCCATTTCCTTTTTTCATATGATATATTTATTTCAAAATATTTCACTCCACATTCCTGTAAATGAATACGAAATACCGAAGTTACTGTTAATTTTGTTTCTGCATATGGCGTTTGCTACAACTAATTATGTACCTTCAGTGCAGGTCACATAAAAAGATTTGGAAGACCATAATACAAAAAAGTGTAAAGTCTGATAGAGAACAAATAACCAAAATGATCTAAAAGAAAAGCCAGCTTTAGCTAAGGACAGAGCTTTCAGAGAGGAAGATAATCTTAGTTAAACGATTATACAATAATTTCTCAAATCTAGATACTTAAATTTTAGAATTTTAAAGTTGTCGGTACATCTCAAACTGACAAATATACATTTACGTTATGAAAGGGAAGCAATGTTAGAGACCTTCTCACTCAAAAGAAAAATAATTTCTAGCTCGGATTGGCGAACACATAAAGGAAAAAGGCAATTAACCTAAATGTCAAAGGACCAAATCAAACCAAGGTAAGCAACATACACTAGCAGATACCGGGGTATGTTGTGATATTGTTTGGCCATTTTGATCTTATCACGATCTTGACAAGCTTAACACAATTTTATTAAGACAGTGTAAGATTTTAAGATGGTTTTTAAGGAATTTGATTTGATTTCAAGGACGATCAAGACGTGTAAAGATAGTTTCAGATCAAATAAGATCAAATTCTTAATTGCGTT
The DNA here is from genome assembly GCA_002080025.1 of Modiolus philippinarum. Taxonomy (NCBI): domain Eukaryota; kingdom Metazoa; phylum Mollusca; class Bivalvia; order Mytilida; family Modiolidae; genus Modiolus; species Modiolus philippinarum. The sequence continues at coordinate 211,333 of MJUU01058383.1, read as the reverse complement.
CAGAAACGATCAGGACAAGTTAGGTTTGGTAAGATCAAGCAAATTCTCAGTTTGATCTTGTTTGATCTGGACAAACTTAACACATCTTGACTGCCCTTGAACGCATTTATCTTGTTTGATCTTGATAAACTGAACAGGTCTTGATCGTCTTTGAAATCAATTATCTTGAAATACGACTGAATATCTTACACAGTCTTAATGAAATTGCGTTAAGGATGTCAAGATCGTGATAAGATCAAAATGGCCAAACAAGATCAAAACATAATTGCTAGTGATATCATCTCGTAATGACACATCAGCTTGTCAAATATCATCAGGGTGAAATTTAATCGTTTTTATTTTCATTAATAACATTATTTAATATATACATGTTACAGCTCTGTCCTTACTTGATTTTTGGCTTTTCTATTTAGGTCCAGATGGCAATTTGTTTTCTACCAGCTTTTACACAAAGTTATGTGTACGGATTTCCAAATGTTTTGTTTTGATCCGCAGTTGTCGCAAGGCCACATGCAGAAACTAAATTCACTGTAACTTTACTATTTTATCATTTATTACCACTCAGAAAATAACTCTGAAGGTGGACTGATAATCCCAGACGGTATTCACAAGGGCGTCAGTGCTTGCCCGAGAACCAATTTTTACTAAGACAATTGCAATATCTAAATTTAATATTGAATTGTTTAATATTAAGGAGTATCCTCGTTCTGCAAAGTCTAGCCCTAAACTGCTTTTGGCTTTTCTAAATTTATTTTATTTTAGCTTTTACACATATTTATGCTTATTGATTTCCAACAGATTCGTTTAAACTTCACTTAGGAGACATATATTGTCGAAATAAATACTAGTATATTCATCCATGTATTCAGAGATACTTCGATATTTTGTTATTTATTACCACTTGCTCGATTCATCTGCCCTGAAGTGACATTAGTGGTCGAAATGAATATATACAGAAACCAAATTCAGAGTTTTTCGATTATGCTGTTCGTGTATACATATGATATACTAAAACCTATTTTAGAAAATTTTTATCGTTCTGTTTTCTGTTTACGAACCGTAAAGATACCCTGTTTCCTTAATTAATTTGTCCGTTTAGAATATATTATTTTTAAAATATGATTTTTTTTGTTGACGTATAAACAAGTGTGAAAATATAAAGTATCCTACGAGCTAAAATAAAATTTTGAAAAAGAAAAGGAAATGGGGTAAATGTCAAGGAGACAACATCCCATATCCAGGTTAAAACGACCCAAAACAAAGCATCTAGGGGTCACTTAGTTTTACAACAATATAGGTTGAAAAGATATGTATAAAGCATTTCTGGCAAAAAATTTTTGACTTTAGAGATTTAGTTCACTAAATAAATATTAAAACAAAAAACAAAATCCATCGTACGAAAGACGTAAGAACTAAGCAAATATGCTTTCTATTCGTGTTATGTTCGCTGTAGTATACGTGCACTTTTAATTTAAATGAGCAAAAAGTTTAGAAAAAATCATTTTTGTGTTATAAAATAAGAGCTTTGACCACGCCCACCACTGTAAGTTTAATAAATTACATAAGACATGATACCTACACATCTTTTATTGGGCAAGATTAAAGACTTGAAGCTGTTTGAATTTTTTTTTCTTGAGAAATATGTATGGTTTTAGATCAAATAATCAGCTCAATCAGATTTTGAATTAATTACAAGCTAGAAGTATGCATCTAGACTTCAGTGTTCAACAACAAAACCACAGTGAACAAAACACGTCACAACAATTTTAACTACCATGTGCAGATTGTGGTTCAATTATAAGGCGTAATTATTTTGGATCATACTAAAAAAGGGTGATCTGCTGATCACAAAAGATATACCCGCCCATAAGCAATCGTAGTAGTTGCAAGAATTTTGTCACAGAGCTAACCTGAAGTAGTCATCCGAAAACTATAAAATTTACAGATTTTGCCTAAGTCAAGGGCAACAACTCTGGAACGCAAAATCTGATCACAATCAAAATCAAACTTGACCTGTATTTTATGAATAGAAACATTATCTTAAAATATCAAAACTTTCCTTCTAAGCAAACTCAAGTTATCATCCTGAAACCATAAAATTTACAGATTTTGCCTAAATCAAGGGCAAAAACTCTGGAATGCAAAATCCGATCACAATCAAAATCAAACATGATCTTTATTTAATAAACAGAAAGATTATCACAAAATGTTAAAACTTTCCTTCAAAGCAAACTCAAGTTATCATCCGGAAACCATAAAATTTACAGATTTTGCCTAAATCAAGGGCAAAAACTCTGGAACGCAAAATCTGGTCACGGTCAAAATCGAACTTGGCCTGTATTTTATGAATAGAAACATAATCCCAAAATATTAAAACTTTCCTTCAAAGCAAACTCAAGTTATCATCCGGAAACCATAAAATTTACAGATTTTCCCTAAATCAAGGGTAACAACTCTGGAACGCAACATCTGATCATGATCAAAATCGAACTTGACCTGTATTTTATAAATAGAAACATCATAAAATATTAAAACTTTCAATCAAAGCAAACTCAAGTTATCATCTGGAAACCATAAAAGTTACAAATTTTGCCTAAATCAAGGGCAATATCCGATCACGATCAAAATCGATTGATTGATTGATTGATGTTTTACGCCAACTTCAGCAATATTTCAGCTATATTGTGGCGAGAACTGTTGGGTTTATTGAACAATTTTAATAAATAAATAAAATATTAATATAAAACCATATAGCTTTATACAAGTAAAACAGATGTGTAAAATGTTAAAAAACATAATAGTAATTTTTGGTTTAACAATAACAATATTAGAAATTAGAAACTTGTTTAAAATTGATCTATTTAAATCTTACTAAATAAATTGATTGCTTTTAAAAATTGAACGATTTTGTCGCCTGCGACGTTTGTAAATAGGTCTTTAAGACAATCAGCAGAATAAAAATCACGCCTGATATCGGCAACATCTACACATTCAATTAAAACATGTTGAATTGTATAAGGACAATTGCATGGAATACATTCAGGTCGATCATCACTGTTGAGGATAAAACTATGTGTTGTTCTAGTATGTCCAATACGACATCGGGTCAACACTACCTGTTCCCTACGGTTTTTACCACAGGAACCAATTTGTTTACCGACGTCTGACTGTATTCCATGCAGTTTATTATTTATTTGCAGATCCCATTTGGCCTGCCATAACTTTAAAATGTATTTAACAATTAAAGGTTTCATGTCAGTGTACGGTACTGGACAATCCGCCATCTCATCATCTAGTGCATCCTTGGCTTCCTGATCAGCAACTGTGTTTCCATAGATCCCCACATGACTAGGGATCCAAACATAAATGACATCTTTGCCTAATGCTACAAGTGATTTGTAGAATTCGGCTATTTTCAAAATAATTGGGTGTTTTGTTTTTCGACTTTCAATTGCCAATAGGCAAGAAAGTGAATCGGAACAGATCATGAATTTATTTGATTGCGATAAACCTACTAATTTAAGTGCTGAGTAAATAGCGTTAGCTTCGGCAGTAAATATGGAACTAGAGGATGGTAATCGGAGAGTTGCTGCACGATCTCCAAAAACGGCTGCAGAAGCCACTCTGTCTCCATCCTTAGAGCCATCTGTGTAAATTTGCAAGTATTCAGGATGTTCAGATTTAATTCTTGCAAAGTCCTGCTGGATAACCAGATGATTGGTATCATCCTTTTTGTGTTTGCGTAGTTCAAAATTAAATGTTGGTTTTGGGTTCAGCCATGGAGGTTTTTTGGGAGTTTGTATAGGAGCTATTTCATCTAAATTTATATTAGCAGATTCAAGGTGTGGTTTGATACGAAGACCAAAAGGTTGTATAACGTTTGGTCGTTTTTCATAGTCAGCTTTGTGAAGAGGTTTGAAAACACAGTTGTTAGAAGGATTGGAAGGATACGCTTTAAGCTTTGTTGCATATTGTAAACCAAGTTTAATACGCCTTTCTTCCAAGGATGGTTCATTAGCTGCAATGTAGAGACTCTCCACAGGAGAAGTTCTGAACGCACCTAATGAAAGACGCAAACCTTGGTGGTGAAAATCGAAATTGACATGTACATGTATTTTATGAATAGAAACATCCCAAAATATTAAAACTTTCCTTCAAAGCAAACTCAAGTGATCATCCAGAAACGAAAGTATGACGGAGGGATGGACGGACAAGAGGAATCCTATATACCCCACCTTTTAAGGCGGGGAATAAAAAAGATGAATTTTTTGAAAAGTGTACTTTGAATCAGCTTATTAATGTGTTCGCATTGCTCAAACCAAGATGTGTTATTTCTGACTATTGACAAACGAGAGGATGCAAAAGAACCAGATATGTTACCTGTCCAGAAGATACAAGTAAACAGTGTGATTACAATATACACGTGTAATGCATTTACCTGTATTATAGAAAATTTAGTTTATGCCATCCGCTGCAAGCTAGGCGCTAAACTAAAGCTTTGAGGGAAAAACCGCCAATTTAGTGATCAGATTGCTGAATTAAAAACTAAATTCAGTAACTTATTTAAAAATCATTTTGTATTCCTTGCCATACCTAGCAATTGTCCAATTCAAGGTTACATAGAATGTGTACCCACCTCATTTAATATCATTGAAAAATAAGATTGTTCTACATGTACATGTCAAAATGCTATGCAACAAAATTGGGTCCGTGTTGTTCATCTGTATGTGTGTCTTCATTTTTCTTTTTTGTCCCGTACTCAAGTGTTGTCCTTGTTTCTTAGTGTGTCTGATTTTGCCATTGGCCATGGATTGTTCGTTCTTTTGATTGACGATTCGGTTCTCACTTACTTTAACCCACGGTAAGAAATACTTTTCATTTAAAATTGACTATGTTCACAAAAGAAAAATTACCAACAACTGCCAAAGTACATTCAATGTATATGAAAACATTGCAAAGTCTCAGGACTGCTTTATTAAAATCTGAAAGAGTTGATGATTCTACGAATTCGACTTTCAATTGTTTATTAAATAACTTGGTTTCTTTGGTATTTAACTATGTGAATTCAGATTAGAAACATTCTGCAAAAGTGCAGAGATGTATTGATAAAAAAAAACAATTAGATGATCAGATAAACCGTTTTGTTTTTGTTCTCTATCAACTATCGAATATCTTTCACGTGTTTTGATCTGATCTACAATGAAGGGACCTAAGTTGTCGAAACGGTCATATGCATACAATTTTAACTATACGGTATCTTCAGTAATTTTTATATGCAACGTTTTGGTTAGTGTCTATATTTAGTTTGACATCAGATATGTTCTTATTTAGCATTGATATGAAAAAAAAATGTATGTTAACTGAAAACATGTTATTTCTTGAAATGTTGATTGTGCCCGCAGTACATGTATTTCCCTCCCATTAATTTAGCTTGTAATACTGACAAAACGTCAAATTGTATTAACTTACAAGTATTAGCTCAGAAATTCTTTACATTTAAATATAGTAAGTTATAAAATAAAGTATTCGCTTTTTAATAAGGGAATTCGATTTCTCACAGGTGCACGACACGGTTATCATACAATCACTTTGCCAAAGATGTATGATGATTACATTCATTTCAAAAGTAAATCTTATTATTACGTCAAACTTATGTCATAATGACAGAGTTCAATGATACTTATGACTAAAGATGTCGTCTGCCATCAAGATAAAGGATTCTGATTAAATACTCTTAACCTTTTGTGTATTGTATAAAATCACACTGTAGTGCCTGTCAATAATACAAGTATTTACTTTTAATTATTTCCATGATTAACTTTTTTGCCGTGTTTATTAAATTCATTTGTTGGTATATATCCTCGTGAGCACGTGAAGTGCACTTGTGAATTTAAAAGGTAGACTTTTAACATGCTTAAACGTAGATATAACCTCAAACGTAAATCAAATAAGTGATTTTCAAAATTATTAATCTACCAAATTTACAGAATATCAAGATAACGAGTACTGTTTTTTGGGCTTGTAAATGTTTGATTTTTTATCCATCTGCTGTATGGAAAGTCTACATATAGGGATAACTATATCCCTCCTCTTGTGTTGTCTACCTTTTTGTTAGATTCGAACAGTAAATTCATGTGATCGAAGTGCTTGTAAAATGATAAAAAACTCGATTCAGTGAGAATTGAATGCAATATTTTGTAGTTTTATTGGAGTGTAAAAGCATAGGCCGTAGCACATTTTTTACATGAAGTGCTAGCTGTGCTATGGCCAATGCCTATTCATGACAATAAAACTACAATTTATTGCATTTGCATGATAAAAAAAAAATAAAATGACAAAGGATAAACGAACTCGGGATAGCCGGACTTGGTACCGGCACTAGCAAGAGCAAGTGGTAGGGTTAAACAAGTTTTTTTTTTTTTTTTTTTTTTTTTTTTGTCATATATATTTTTATTGTATCAAAAAGCAATACACATGTACAATATAATGAAATATGATTATTTCAGTTACAAAATTAAGATAGTATAGTTAAATTAATCTTAATATGTATTTGATGAATATTAAAATACTACATTTTTAAACTGATTCATAACTTACCTGTCAGATTGAAAAAGGTTTTCTATAGATTCCCATTTTTCTTTAACAATTTTTGCCTGTCTAGGGGTACATAAATATAAAGAACTAAGATCTATACTTCTGTAATATTTTAGAGATTCCAAACATCCTGTCCAACTAATCATTTCTTTTTTAATCCTACAAATATATATGTAGTATCGGATGATAATAAGACAGGTGTTCAGAATCTCACAGTTTGGATCAAACAAGACCCCAAGTAGGCATACAACTGGTGTCATATTTATGATGATACCACACTTGGACCTCAAGTTTTCAGCAAATTGTAGCCAAAGAGAATGAACAAATTGACATTCGCAGAACAGGTGGATAAAAGATTCCTTTGTTTCATTACAATAACTACATAGTTCTGTCTCTGACAGACCACATTTCATCAACTTACTATTTGTATACAAAATTCTCAAATTTATCTTGTACTGAAATGACTGAAGTTTTGTACTTAGTATACTTTTATAGGAAAGTTGATACAAAAAGTCCCAGTCTTCTATTTGGTTTATATTTAAATCATTCATCCAGCTATCCTGCGATTTAAGAGGGCTTTCATAAATATTTTGAATCAATAATTTATAAAAAGGTTTGACTGCTTTCTGGTTGACACGCAATAGCAAAATATGTTTATTGCATATATCTTCTAGTTTTTTTGTTTGGTTTTCCTGTAAAATAACTTTCCATTCTTTGGGGATTGAGCGAATTAGACTATAATATTCTAAAAAATGTATATTCATATTATATTTATCTTTCAGTTGTGGAAATGACAAAAAACCTCCATTTTCATGTATTAAATCATTTATAAAAAATATATCAGATTTGACCCTAAGTGGGAAAAAGACTGGGCTTCCAACTATTCTAATTCTCTCATTGTGCCAAATTGGTTGTGACAATATTTCATCTGGGGCTGTGGTCAGATTCTCCCTAACAGATGCCTAAACAGTGACAACATCTTTCCAAAAAGAATTAAAATTTTTTCTTAGTCCTTTCAAGGCACTTTGATTATAATACCAAAATTTGTCCCGTCCCAGGTCCTCCAAGACACTTGATAACAATACCTTCCATGGAGCAAGGTTATCTGGGTCTAGAACTATCTTGACCCAAGAGATTTTTAATGCATGGATAAATGACATGACGTGAGGCATTTTCAGACCTCCCTCTTCATAATTACCAATTATAGTATTACGTTTAACTTTATCTACTTTATCATCCCATAGAAAGTTTAAGAAAATATCTTGAATAGTTTTTATAATGTGTGATGGAGGATCCGGGAGGACAGTAAATGGTTGAACTAATATTGGTAGTGCCAATGTTTTAAGAACTGTAACTTTTCCTATCAAAGACATGTTTCTTAATGCTCAATCATTTAGTAATTTTTTTATTTGTTCTATCTTTTGCACAAAATTATCTAGATATCTATCTGGATTTTGTAGAGAAAAATGGATGCCTAATAGTTTAAATTTGCCAGAGTGATTCCACTTAATAGGTTTATTTGTTTTGAGTTCCTCACCACAGCCCCTTCTAGCTCCAATCCATATAGCTTGGGTTTTATCAAAGTTTGCCTTTAACCCAGAACAAGTAGAGAAAAGTTCAACTATATCTTAAGCATGATTTAAGGGTTGTACATCATCATCCAATATTAAAGTTGAGTCATCAGCGTACTGACTAATCAAAAACTCTGAATTATCAATTTTTAACCCTTTTATATCAGGATGAAACTTAATAGCAGCACTTAGTAATTCAGCTGCCAAAATAAATTAATAAGGGGACACAGGCTCTCCTTGACGAACTCCTCTTTCAATTTTAAAACGTTTTGAGAGATGACCATTATTCAGTACACAACTTTCTGAATTATGATAGAATGTTTTAAACCAATGAATAATACAAGGACCAAACCCAAAGAAATCTAAACATTTTTGAATGAAATTCCATTCTACTGAATCAAATGCTTTTTCAAAGTCCAAAAGTACCAAAATCCCTGGAATATCACTTTCATTACATTTTTCAATGATGTCACATATCAGTCTTGTACATTCACCAATAAAACGACCTTTCATGAAACCCATTTGAGTATCAGATATAAGTTTGGACAACACTTTTTTAAAACGTATTGCAATTGCAGAAGCACAGATTTTGTAATCCACATTAAGTAATGAAATTGGGAGCCAGTTTTTTAAGGAAAATTTTGACTTTCCTTGTTTTGGAAGACATGCTATGACACCTTGTCTATGGGAAACTGACAAATTACCCTTAATATAGGCTAGATTAAATGAACGAATAACAAAATGTTTTATGTCTGGCCAAAAAAAAAATTGTAAAATTCAGTAGTGAAGCCATCTAGTCCTGGAGATTTTCCATTTTTCATATTTTTAGTGACTTAAGCATTTCTTCTGGTTTAGACCCCCCTCTAAATCTTCGCTTTCCTCCTGACTAAATTTTGTTTATAAAAGGGTTATTTTCATCAAAAAAAATTTCATGGCTATCATCAATAACTGTTTTTTTCACTACTATACAGGAGTTCATAAAAAAATTTTGTTGTGTCAAGATATCTTCCTGACTGGTAATTTCATCTCCATTTTCAAAATCAATTTTGGAATAATTTTTTCAGTGAAATGTCTCTTTTCCAAATTACAAAAATATTTACTGCTTCTCTCCCCTTCCACATTCCACTTTGCCTTTGTTCTCATAATAATTCCCTTAATTTTTTCTTCCCTCATTTTTTTTTCAATTCCAACTTAGTCCTATTTATTTCCTCTGGATTACATTCTGAACCTAATTGTAATTTCTGTAATAAATTTTCTAAATTCTTTTCTTTTTTTATCCCTTTCTTTTTTCTTAAAAGATGAATATGAAATAGTTTTACCACGAATTAGCAATTTGACAGTTTCCCAGAGTAATTGGCTTCATTAAAATACTCAAAATCATTACTCTTATTTTAATTAATAACTTCTTTTATACACTCTTTAACAATGTTAATATATTCCTTATCATATAGTAAGGAATTGTTAAACTTCCATGTTCCCCTCCCACGACTGTGTTCACTAAAATTCAGTTCAATATACACAGGGGAATGGTCAGACCGATATGCAACATCAATATCAGCTTGAGTGATAAAAGCTTGAAAATCTTAAGAAGTTAAAAATTAGTCTAATCTTGCCTGTTTTTTCAGTGGGCCTCTCCAAGAATATCTTTTAGATTCAGGATGGAGTTCCCTATAGGTATCTACTTAATCTAAGACTTCCATCATATGATGGATTTGTTTTTGCGACTTTTCATTATTTTTATTGACATAATTTAAAGTGTCCTTCATATAATCTTGTGGTACATTCCAATCACCACTAATTATTACAGATGTATTCCCAAGACGTTCAATATTTTGCTGTACATTACTGAAAAATCCAGGACTATCATTATTTGGACCATATATTACTGCCAAGGTAAACTGATAATCATGAATTTTTAAACTTAACATCAAGAAATTACCCATATCATCATATATTTCATTAAGAATATCAAACTGGAAGGAATTTCTAAATAAAATAGCAACTCCTCTACTACTTGTTGTGTGTGAGCAAAACTTAGCTTTATACCCCATTCTGACCTCCAGTAGTTTTCAAGTTCTTTCTTGCAGTGCGTGTCAACCAGTAAAGTAATATAATAAGTTTCTCTACACTTTAAAAACATATCTTGGCGCTTTATTTTATCTGATGCTAAACCCCGACAGTTCATACTTCCTATTTTTAATTTAACCATATGTAAACAAGTGAATAAATGAATAAAACATCATAGAATAATCGATCTCAAAATCTATATTCAATCTGACAAGTAAGTACAAGCTCATGTATACTGAAAACTCAATCATGGTACATTCAATTGCAGTTTGATCACCTATTATTCCCCTTATGAAAAATATCCCCAAACCCAAATTTTCCTTCCTTTCCATGTTGATTTAATTTAAAGATAAAATAGTCAAAGCTCCAAAACATAAATCTATAATTGTTAATTGTAAGTCAGATATACTTGTATAAATTTGTATTTCATAAATAAATCCAGAGACAAGTATGTATCTGACTAAATTAATTCCTATTTCCAAAATGCAAACACTATGTATCACTATTAATATGTGGTTTATGTTTTTTTCTCAGATAAAATGTTCAATTTTCAACTAATTTCTTTAATTAATTACTAATTTACGGCTAAAAGAAAAAGCTGATTATAACACAATTAATACAGTGTAAATTTTAGATTAATTCACTGTCAAAACATCAGGGACAATATTGTCCATTCAAACATGAAGCATGTTAAACACAATCTATGCACATGCTATGTACAATAAGCAACATCCATAGATCCCACATCTGATAAAATTATACTTTTTTAATGTGATATAAGTATGATCACGATCGCATGAATTTCTCCGAAGTACATCAACAATAATAGTTACTTTCAGCCAGCCGTCATAGACCCATGCGACTCTGGATTGTGTTACACTTGGAAGTACATTACCACCCCCCCCCCCTGCCGACAATCAGTACTTTAACAATAAGTATATGTAGGGTACATTTGTATCATCATAAAACATTATGTATTACTGGATGCTACGAGGATTGACACAAACAGACGACGGACGTTCATGCTGTTCTAGGCCGAGGTGTCACCCGTGACCCGGCACCTTACATTTATTCTGTGACTAATATAACAGGGATTTGAAACATTTACAATTCTCAAAAATTCGGTGTCGCGGCAGATTTACCTGTAGATCGTCGTATTTTTCAGCATTTCTCTATTGAAACATAAGACATTTTCAGGACACTCTACATCTACATTTTTCTACCGATTTTGATACAAAATACATCATTTTATAGAAAAAAGATTGCTGCAACAAGTTAAACAAGTTTATAGTAAGTATATATTCACTTAGAAATATGTAAAAATGCATATTTTCTTCAAACGCTGCAAACCAGTCTTTCATTTTTTTTCAAATGTAATACACCTGTGGCAAGATTTATCATTTATGAACCAAGAGAATAATCAGCCTTCAGATCTTAATTATTTCTAAAATATTGATATATTGTCATTAGAATATATTTTGAATTTTAGATTTAGTTCAAAGATATCAATTGAAAAAAAAAGTATTTCCCGACAGCATACCAACATCTTTGTCATGTTATAGTAGTACAGCAATTGTTTGCAAAAGCGATTGAGTTTTGTAATTTGTGTTTCAGGTAAATTAAAACGGTATTGAACGATCGATTTTAATCCAAACTTTGTATCCTGATAATTATTATTTGCATATTTTGTGGTGGAAAAAAAATTAAAGTACAACGGTTGAATGCCATCTCCTTCTGATATTATTGTTTAACTATGCATTTTTAATCTATCATATTTTATGTGTCAGAGGTAGATTGAATCTTTGTTAATAATGTTACATCACCACTCTAGTACGGTTGGTATCAATTCGCTTCATTAGAAAAGATATCAAACAACGGCAGAAGAAGACTGAAGGAACAAGGGATGTGATTATTACAAATATTAAAGTCAAGAGACATAACAAGAACACATAAAAACAAAAAACAAAACAAAGGCATGAGACAACCACAAAGCACGGATATAACTACCCGCCAAAGGGTGAATCAAATAGTGATTTCTTAGTAATGTGTCTGTAAAACACGTATGATGCCCCCGTTAAACACATGTTACAATATAGACAAACTTAATGTACCCTCTATCACTAAACCACCAAAAAACAAAATATATTTTTTTTGATAACTGAACCAAAATAAAAATCCTTACCACATGCACATCTTCAATATAGGTACAGATGAACTGCAAAATAAAAGCTTCCCAGCATCAAAACTGTATGAAGCTTCGTTAGGACAATCTATGAACACATACCCTCTGTTGCTATTCACCCAGAAATGACTTTGTTTAACAATGTATATTCTTCAGAAAAAATGCACCAAAATCTAAATTCTTACCACACGTACATATTCAATATAGGTACAAATGATCTACAAAATAAAACATCCTAGCATCAAAACTGTAGGTGGAGTTGCGCGGATAAATTATGTACCCTCTACTACGTAATCTCTAAAAAATGACCAAGTTCAACAATATATATTTTTGACAAAAATCACCCAAAATCAAAATCATTACCACCTGCACATATTCAATATACAATGTAGGTACAAATAATCTGCGAAATAAAAACTTCCTAGCATCTAAACTGTAGAAAGGGTTGCACGGACAAACTATGTACCCTCTATAAAAAATCACCAAAATGACTTAAGTTCAACAATGTATATTTTTGACAAAAATGCACCAAAATCAAAATCCTTATCACATGCACATCTTCAATATATGAACAAATGATTTGTAAAATAAAAACTTTCTAGCATCAAAACTGTAGCCCCCGACTTTTTGTCGTGGGGGCAAAAAACACAATATTCAGAACTAAGGCACTAATGTGTGAATTAACATTTTGAATTACAAAAAAAAAAAAAATGCCAAAACTTAAAAGTATCCATATGAAATTTTCTCTAAAGAACAATATTTTACGAAAGAATATGGAGTTAATGAACATGAGACCATAACACATATGTTTACTCAAACTGCAATGATTTGAATGAGCTGTATGGCCATTTCGGAAATTAATTCATCAGCAGCACCAGGACCTTAGTTACATCGTAACTGAAACATATAGAGAGCAAAGTCTGAATCTGAAAATAAATTGTATCTGTTCGTTTAAGCACTGACAATTTCAATGCCAATAACTTATATGGTCTAATTATTTCGAAGTAAATATTACATTGATACAAGAAAAATCATAATTATTGCAATCATTTAAAGCAAATAAACTGGTCATCGATTTTTAAATGAGTGAAAAAACAACTTTATATGTTTTACAAACGCAGTTATAAACCCGTGCTAACTAGGATCCGGGTACATCAAATCAATATAAAATACAATATTGTATGTTTATCTTCTTAAAACAAGAATTACAATTTTCTAACAGTACATAATCATTTGTTTACTCCCTGCTGGAAACTCGGCGTCCTTTAATCATCATTTCGAGACATTTATTGATTTTAAAACAAAAAACCCAGCAGTTGTATTCTTGAAAATGTCAAAAATTTACATTTTCACGTGGATAGCTTGCTCAATTTATTTTGCATAAACATTCATTACCGATATTCGATTTTATCTGTTGTATTAAAAATTAATATCCCGTTTTGTCTATTTATGTCTTGGAGAAGCTTTTATAATCAAACATGTTGTCTTCTACAAACAAAACATTCGTTGAGGTACTTATATTTTAAAGAAATATGCAACCATTTCCTTTAGAAATTTATTTCACGGCTGTTTTTTAAATTAATTTTCCCGGAACGTATTGATCAGAAATATAAATTCATTGTTTATATAAAAAACAAAACAGAAACAAAACTTTATCACATTTTCCCATATTCTGCACAAAGAACAACCAGAAATTTAGCCCTTGTAGAAAATGAACTATCTAAATGTTAAGTCGTGTATGTAATTAACTTGCTTTAATCTTAAAATTGTTTATTTAGCAAAAAGCAAAATTATGTATTTTCATGATTGTGGAACGAGGGTATATTGGTAAATATCTACTTCCCTTTACTCGAGTCGTTGTCTCTGTCGTCTGCTCTCTATTATCATATAAATATCTGTTGAGATGGTTGTCTTGGAATACTTATCACCTAGTTCTAGAGCCTGGTCCTTTCGCCTTTTACGTTCGCGCTTGTAGAACAAACAACTTTTGATAGATATATATGTTGAAAAGTGGCACTGCTGACCGGCATTTTCTTCTGCAGAAAATTTAACATCAAAAAGACATTGATTTATGAAGGTCCACTATCGTATATTTGTCTGACAGGAACTCGAAAATGAGTGAAAACATTTCTGCCTTTCAAGAGTATACGAAGTGTGTATAGCTTTGTTAAAAGGACTGGATATTACATATGAATCGAAAAATTTACCAGTATCGTGGTGTAATTACCAACACCTATATATGTCTCCTGTAATTGTCTTTCTGGAGTCTTCTTGAAGATAGTGAGCATTCATCAAAGATTAGTTGAACAATGCACTCTGTACCGGAAGGTTCTTTACTTTTATATCACATGCGTCTGTACATATGTTACTTTACGGAAGCAGTTATGTTTGGTTGGAAATGATTCATGGTTTGCCCCTAAAATTCTTTAAATGCCTAAATGGATGAAAGTTTTTGTTACTATTATTGAAAAAAACAAATATGCATTTAGATCACATATTATTTGATATAATTAATTTGCATGTAAATTAGAATCATTAATTATTAACAATCAATTTGATAAACATTTGAAATAAAATTCAACAACAAGTAATTACGGAGTAAAATGCTTCCACTCGACTGCACTACAATGCAACCATATTCAATATGTGTGATTATCTGCAATTTCCCATCTTGCAAATATCTGTATTCTATTCATAACTTAATTAACTAGGTGCTTTGAATTTCTTAAAAACTTTCCTAATTAAAACTATAATGCAAGTTGATATAGTTGCTATGAGAGAGAAAAATCACTAGCAGGAAGTTCTGGAAATTAAGCAATAAAATTTCATAAGAACAAAGTATAATTGATACATTACTCATCTAATAGATGTTTCTTTTAACATTAGCATTTAATGTTTGTGAAAGTCAACAAAGAGATTTTGTTTTGATTCATACACGTAAATCACAACAACCTCTTCCTTTCGATTTTTCCAGTGAGTTTGTGGAAATAACACCATTTCATTAAATTTTAGTATTTACTCTCAGATTCGGTAGTACTCGCTTTTACTTTTGTCTACTTTAAAGTATTTCGTTTCGATAACATTTATTATATTCTCAAGAAAAAAAACAGCTGGTTGTTAAGAAAATATATTCAATGTGGATTACTGTTTTAAAGAAAAAAATGCAGAACACCAAATTACTGCTGCATGCAGACAAATAGTACTACGTTGAGTTAACTGTGATTTTGGATCCTTGAGGGTTATTTTCACTATAATTATGCGATTTTGCCTTTCCAGTATCAATATCTATGTTCCATCTTTAAAATAGTTTCAATAATCATAAAATATACAGTCCGCCAAAAGCTAAGCATCAAAAACATTTAGAGTTTCACAAAAAAAACACATGAAAGATGCAAGAACATTGTGTAAAATATTTTGTATGATCATGATGGTGACATTCAGCACGTGATGGTACTTTCTAGCTATTAATAAATGATCGAAATCTGATCTCGAAATTTCATTTCCGCAACAAAAGGTTGCCTTCATTATGCAGAATACCAGTTTCTATAATAACTACAATATTGATTGTTTCAAGTGTACCAGATCATTTTTCTTTGAAAATGTATTACTGGTACAACACTCGATAATTAACTTAAGGCTTTTATGGAACCTTCAAATGAATTTGGAAATGTCTAAACCTAATCAAAATAAGACAAAGTGTTTTTTTCCTATAATTTGGGATATCATTGAGGAAGTTTCTTGGTTTCCTCCAAATGTTTAGAAACAACACTAAATGGAGATTTTTTTACCAAAATTTACAGATCATGATAGTTATCCCTCGAAATAATGGAACACGATTATTTCTGAAAATTAATATCTTTGAAAAAATGATCAAATTGTACGGAGTTCAAATAAACTAAATGGTCAGAGGAAGAAACTTGGTTTACCGGGAATCATTATGAACATTTTGACAAAATATCAACTTAATTAAGCAATACCTGTATGTTAAAAGACTGGCATTTTGGGCGTTTTTCTGAAATAACAACAAAAACTCAAATTTTAATGATTACTAGTATCAAAAAATCTTTCTCGAAACTTCCAAATAAATGTCCGTCTTTACAATGACTCTTACATTGACATTTTCCATAATTTTTGGCAAAGAACAGTAATGCAATTGTTCCGTTTTGATATTGAGTCACTTTGGTGGAAATTCATCGGTTACACATGTAACATGTCATAAAATTGGATTATCTCCACTGCATAAAAATTCCAGCTGCTGCATGTATAACTTTCTCCTAAATTCTTATTGGTGTTTTTACTTTGTATTAGACACTAGCAGATATGTTTTGATCTTGTTTGGCCATTTTGATGTTATCTCGATCTTTACAGGCTTAACGCAATTCTGGTAAGACAGTGCAAGATATTAAGTTAGTTTTCAAGATAATTGAATTCAAGGACGATCAAGACGTGTAAAGATAGTTTAAAATTAAACAAGATCCACTTGTTAATTGCTTTCAGGAACGATCAAGACGAATTAAGTTTGTTAAGATCAAACAAGGTCCCGATTTGATCTTGTTTGATCTGGACAACCGTAACACATCTTGATCGCCCTTGAACGAAGTTATCTTGTTTGGTCTTTATAAACTGAACGGGTCTTGTTTGTCCTTGAAAGTAAATTATCTTGAAATACGACTGAATATCTTACACAGTCTTAACAAAATCTGGTTAAGCTTATCAAGATTGTGATAAGATCTAAATGGCCAAACAAGATAAAAACATATCTGCTAGTGAGAGACAACATCAGTGATTTTAAAACAGAATTGATGCATTGAGCTGAAACTTTTCTTTGTGGAAAAAGCTACCACTTTTTGTCATTTAATGAGATTTTTTTTTACTTATCGACAATTAACAGCATGGAGCATGTTTGAACTTTGACATCGAAATTTCAAATTTATCTCATTCATAGTGTTCTAACGCCAATACAGCTTCAAAGATGATGTCCAAGCTTAACTTTTTGGAAGACTGTATATTATTGTGTATGTCATTAGCACCACGAAGAAAACAACAGAAATGGAATGGTGAAAAATCAAACATATACAGAAAGTAAATTCTAAAAGCTCGGTATGATTCAAATATTACCATTTGCCGGTACCATGTTCTGCAGTCCTAAGTTTCTATCCTTGCTTATGTTTGTCTTTTGTCTTATTTGTGTTTTTCCTATATAGTTCCCTTGCAGATTGTAAAATGTAATTATAATTTTCAGCCATTGTAGATAATTCCTGTCATCTATTTTATTACATTTATCAATTTAAAAAAAAACTGCATTTCTTCCACAATACTAAAGAAAGGTCCAATAACACCGTTTTACATCGTAAAAATAGTTTGATTGGTTAATTGAACGTTTGAAATAGAATCTGAATTGTTCCTTCTTGTGATTTTCTGTTTAAAGTCATTTCGTATATTTCCAGTGATGCATACATACATGTAGAAGGAGATGCTCACGATGTCGATACAACCGGTTTCATTTTGAAATATTTTCATGTTAATATGTCAATGTAATTTTAGGCGACTTGAATATCAGATTTCAACGTTTCCATGAAGAAGGCAATATAGACTTGTGAATCAGTTAGATTAGCGTTTGAGTTCTACTGACCTGATGATTTTACACCAAGTATAAATTTTTCACTGATACTGACGATTTCTACCGAAATACACG